>VYZW01045141.1:47560-74367 GCA_013401315.1 Balaeniceps rex
ACACAAAGGCTGTTCGCTTTATCCACACAAAGAAGGCCTATTCTTCTCCTACTCCACTAAAAAAAAAAAAAAAGGCAAAGATTAAAGTCAATTAATTCCTCACTCAAATAAAGAGGCTATTCATTTTTAAGAAGAAATGCAGAGATTATTCCAAGAACAAGCTATTCTGGACAACATCTCTGGCACACATGTTCTCTTTTGGATGTAATCACTGATGCAAGAGCAAAAATTCAAAGCTGGCAAAAGGATGCAACGACAGCCCTCGTCGCAATACTTAACGGAGAAGTTTGCCAGAACTTTCAGCCTCAAATTTTGAGGTCATGAGATTTTCTGCAAAACAGAATTAGTAAGGTTTTATAATACTAAAAAAATCCAATGAAATTAAAACTTCAGCTATATTATCTTGTGAGCACCTGAACAGATATCCTGCAAGGAGAAGAAACTTTATTAAAGATTAATAGGAGTCTCTATATACCGGATTACAAAGCAACCCAGGCAAACAGAAGGATGACAGTATTAGAAAAGTTCCTTCCTACGTACTTGCTCCTGGTGATAGGACGTAGTTTCTACTCGTGCTTCCACATTTTCAGGGATGTCTGTACAATGCCACCAGAGGCGACTCTCTGAGCATGCGAGAGTACCAACATGCCAAAATTTATAACTGGAGATTTGGTACAATTTCCCCCAAATCCTTCATACATGGCTATTAACCATGTGCAGGTAGGGCAGCTACATAACCTGAACAGAATTTTTATATTTTTTAAATGAGTCATTGTACAGCTTGGAATTTGTATTTTGGGATAAGGAAGGATAAGAAAAAAATGTTCTGCAGAAAGACTTTCGATCTCCAGAACAATTAATGTTTGGCCAGTCAATTCACCTCTTTGTAATTATTTAAGAGCTGGGGAAAACCTGAACAGTCCTGAGAAAACTGTCCAAGCAGCCTTTCCTGCAGCCTCTAACCCGACGTTTCAGGCAAAGGAGACTACCGAGAGACCAAAGACAAAAATATCAGTAAAATACTAACATGCTGCAGAGCAATGCCTGTATGACTGCTTCTCCCAGAGGCACAGAAAAAAACAAGCCCAAATGAACTGAAAAAGGGAATGTTCTCTGCTAATTGCACCATACATAAACCCAGAGTGCTAATGTTAATTAATAATATAAAGTCAGCTGTTTTACTGCTGTCTGATTGGCATGTGGAAAACCAGCACTAGCCATCATTCTGCACAAATGGCTACAAGGTCACGAGACGTTTAGATTACTTGTCATCAACCTAAACATTGTTAAAGATTGGTTAACCAACAGTTAAAAAGTCAGACACTACAATCTTTAGATGCCAATAAAAGCATCCTTCTTGTAGAGCCGTGAAATGAAATATTCTTTAGAAGAGTAAAAACATACTCGCCCAATTAATTTTCTGAAATCTCATTAAAAAATTTAGCCCGACTAAGTCATACACTTCTGACCTGAATTTTAATTATCTTTACGCTGGATATAAGTTTTTTTCTGATATTTGCAATGCATCATTAATTTTAAAGCAATGGTTTCCTTGCTTCTAAAGTGCATACTTCATCGGAATGACATTTACCGTCAACTAATTTCACCTTTAAAAGACATCTGCGGTAGTAGATGGGGAAGCTTCAGCCCCCCCGGTTGAACACATATGCATTATAAGCAATGATTTACTATCAACATCAGTGTTTCAAACCTCTTTATGATGTCCCAAATTATACACCCATCTCCATTCAATAATGCCTACCTGGAAAGAATTTTGCATACTTTGAGGTTGAAATTCCAGTGTGAATTTATGAGAACACATTAGAACAGATTGATTAAAAAAAGAACTTCTAAGCTCACAAGAGATGAGGAAACTTTTAAAATATGGATTAACCTTCAAACAGGTACTCAAGTAATTATTGAAGAATACATCAGGTTTTTCAATTTGCAGCTTCAAAACTAGACTACACAGTCATCGTAAAATATCCTTAACCTGACCTGTTACCTAGAATTTAAAGTTTGTTGAAGAACTTGGCTTGAATTTCAAAGTCTTAACATCCTTATCAGCAGATATTTGTACTAGCTTATGACAAGGAAAGAGAGAAATACCAGCTTGCAAATAGCAGACCAAGGTAATATTCACAAAGAAATTGATATTAAAATAGAAATACTCTAAGCATTTCAGAAAACGATAAATTGAAGAGTCTTTGATGCTAGATGACCAGTTCAAATCTACCTTCAATTCACAGACCAAAATGAAACTACGATGAACAGCTCTGCTGCTAAGCTGTGTGAGTATATAAAAGGGTTGTCTAAAAGTGAGTTATTATGTTTACATAGTACGAAAACTAAGTCAAAAATTACAGCTCCATATTTTTATATCACTGATTTACTCCTAAATAACTTTTATTGCTTACTGCTATAAACACCAAGTAATCTAGAGACTTAAATAATTGACACTTTCACTCTGGAACATTACTAGAAAGTGTTCTGCCTCTTGCTGACAAACTTCATCAGGGTGATGCTGGGCAGGTAAGGGAGCCAGCAGCTAAACTGTCATTTTATTGGGCCTCTTTTATATTTATATATTCACTTACTGTAATTAGAAAGCTTCTAAATATGAAGCATTACTCAAAAGTGACATCTTACTACTAAACTATAGTAGTTCAAGACAGAAAGAAAAGTCTGATACACTTAATCGTAGCTCTATACTAACTACTTATAAAACAGAAACAACACCTCTGTCAGAATTAAAAATAAAAAAGCTTTAGGAAGCAGTGTAATTATAGGAGAAGTTTCTACTAGAGAAGCACACTGTTGTTCTGGTCTTTTGGGGGGTGACACAGTAGTTTGGAACAAAAGGGCTAGAAGAGAGGGCCATTCCATACAAAAATGCTCCTCATCCGAGGCTCCAAAAGCTCAAGTTTTTTCTGCTTAAGCTTTTATCCCTGCCGTGCGTGACATTTCTTCTAAGACAAGTTTGGCCAATTTTTTCTTCCCAAACCCCTCTCTCTTCCACAAGCTATTATATAGCATGTCTGCATTACTTATATCTTCAGAAGAAAGCAATGATGTAATTTTGGATTCTTCCAGGTAATACGTAGCAGAAAATTGAAAATGATACATAATTATGTTCCTGCAAAATGGAAAATCAGAAATATGTAATAAGCAATCATATCATGCCATCAATGTAAGATGGCCTGCCCTCTAAGTAGTACAATTTTTCTTAATTTCTAAACGGAGTTTGCTACGGAGAAGCATTTTTTCCTATTCTCTGGTAGACTGCGTATTTTCGTTATTCAGGTTTTGGTTGGTTGGGGGTTTTTTTGGTGGGTTTTTGTTTTGGTTTGGTTTTGGTTTTTTTAACAGCAAAAACAAAAGAAAGTCTGTCTGCAATCCTAATTCCAAACTAGATCAGTCTCAGAACAGCTAATATACTCAGAGACCTCCATTAACACAACTCGGATATTAAGAGTTGAGGGGAGGTTTCACTAACAATGACCATACAGCAAAATGAGCCCACTCAGCATCAGCATAGCAGCAGAACATAGATTATTAGCTACTAATTACACTTAACTATGTCATTACAAATTCTAACATGTGCTCCAAGATGCCATGAACGTATCTGCTGCACAGGAACACTTCCTAATCTTGTTCATGAAATAATTACAGGGGCTCTATCCTGCCAAATGAGGCAGTAATTAACCTTAATTGCTCAAAATGCAACTGGCTAATTCTAGGAGATTAATCAAGGGGATTCAATTATTATTAAATGACTTAATATGACAAATTGCTACATTAGGAGAGGGGGGCTTTGCTCCATACAACATTACCTTCCCAGCAGTGCTGCATAAGATACGTTCACCGTTGTACTCCATGTGTAGGCAACTTATGGTTTTTGCAGATCCTATACTGTGTTTTGATAAAGCTTTCCTAATGACCACTTCTTGTTCAAGGAACCTTGATCGCCACTGGACTGCATGATTGGAATGACAAATTAACACCCACAGCCCCCTCCCCGAGGTAACGTTACCCCACAGTTGCAATAGCCTTCCTTCTGACAGCTTTTCCATGATGCATTGTTTACTCCTTGAAATACATACAGGTAAAACTCAATCGCTCAGATAAACAGACACGCAGTCTAAAAAAGGCAAGCAGCCAGAATTCACAAAATACAAGTTTCATGATTACAGTGAAGGTATTGACATTACTTGGAGTACAGGTCTAACCCTACTTTTAGCCCACTTCTGCGGAAAGGCAGGGAAGAGAGAGAGGTATGAGCCACTACAGTGAAACTTGGTAATAGTATAGACAAAATACATCATGGCAGAGATTCCAGAGACTCACAGGAAATTAAGTCAGAGAGCCTACAGTTTCGTGTAGGATGAACTTTTTCTTGTATTTGGTAATTACCTCTTCAGCATTTATTATAAAAGGAGATAAAATACATTTATTCACTTACACAATCAACTGCTTTTCTTTGGCCTTTTCTTCAAGAAGTCAAAAGAGGAGAGAAAGCCAACACAGTACATGTTTTTATAAGATTTAAAAATACTTGCTTTAAGCAAAAAAAACAAAGTATTTCCTTTTTCTCTTATTATAAAAAAACCTAGATTCAGGAAACTCTGGCTGGCTGGCAGAATCCCAAACTGGATATACCCTAAACCAGCTATAACTGCACTATAAACAAAAGGTAGGGGGGGAGGCTAAATGCCAACAAATCTATAGACCTTTATAAAAGGAAGAGAAGAACACAGGGAAGGAGAAAGATTGAAGAGATAAATGCACTTACCTGAGGATCATGCTGATATTCCTGCCCTGGCAGCTTGCAGAGAGGGTTGTTCTGGTCCCCTAGATGATGTGGATGGTTATGCTGCCCTTCCATGGTATCATACCAAACTCTGCCTCACAGTTCTGCTGGAGTTAAAAGAAAGAGGGGAGAGAGAAGTCTCATCACTGTCCATCCAGCACTGAAAGCAAGAAACTCTTTCTAGGGGTGTGCCTACACGTGGTTGTACATCAAGATGGCAAGAACCGATTCCTCCCCTTTCTTCCCTCAGATTGACTCATGCATACGATTCTCAAAGAAAGCAAGCCCTTATCTACAACCAGCCCCCGAGGAGCTCAGCTTGCCAGTGACAGCGCAGAGCGCACCCGCTGCCGCCTGCACGCTGGAAGGACACAGCAACAGGTCAAAGCTACGCTAGCTCTCCCGAGATTACAAAACAAAAATACCAATATCACGAATATTACTGGTATCGTTTCATAATAAGCAAAACAGCAGAAGAGGGGTTTATTTGGTCATTTGGTTTATTATGCTACCTACAAAAGGCACTGCTTTTGTCAGCTGTAACAGCGGCTAGCGTTACTTCACCCAGAACTACCGAACCTGGATGATCCCCACCAGTATCAGACACTTAGTGGACACTTCAAGAAAGATTAGCACATTTCCGTTTGTAAAACAAAAATTACAAAAAGTCCCACCAGACAGTTGTAACTTTCTTTGGCCAGTGACAACCTGAAAGTGTAGCTTTACCCACACTCTCTCTTCCCCACCCCCAAATTAAAAGTTTTCATGCAGGTTGGTAAGCCACGGGAAGCAGTAGCTGGAAACCATCTTAGATTCAGCGAGATCAAAGTATTATTCTAGGAACAGACAAACAAGGGAAAATTCCATGAATTAATTTGTTCCAGTTTTACCTGCAGCAATTAGCACAGTTATCCAGCAGAATTTCCTACAAAAATTACAGAAATTAAAAGGATACAGCATTGGAGAAGAGAATCTAGCAAAAGTTATCAGATACAGAGCTTACTGTAAGGAGGCAAAAATAAATTCACCATCACTGTTTGCAATGATCCTTCATTTTCATTCTAAAATTATCCTTCACCCTATAGAGACCAGTTCAGTCTCCCCTCCCTTTTTTAAGTGCAAAGATCTCATTTGTGAAGTTCTGAGTCACAACACAAAACAAAATTTAACCTTTATTTATGCTGGTAGCACAGCTGGGGAATAGCTGTGAAATCCAGCACCTGTAACATAAAACTTCTAGGCATCATATCTTGGGTCTACCTTGAATCAAATAATTTCACAGCATGACAAGATAAGTTTTACTTTGAGCAGTATTATAAAACCAAGCAAAAGCTTGTGGGTAAGAGGAAGGAAGAAGAGACACAAGTACTTGGGTGAGAGGGCTCAAAAAAAGAGGTTATAATCAACCATAACAAACCAATTAGAAGGAATCGGAAGTGTAGTAGTCAGTTTTCATTTTTTAGAATTTAAAAAAAAAAAAAAGAGAGAGAAAAAAATTGAAAAGTGAATATCCCACAGTGGTTGAATGAGGCAAAGGAACTTATTTCCCGAACTGGATGTACCAGACTTGGCGTTATTTAAATAGGATGCTGGACATTTGGAAACGCCACCCAAGTCCAACACACAGCGGTATGGGTACAACTGCTCTCGACTGCTCATCGCCACCATGCAGAAATACTGCGTTCCTCCGAGCGTGTGTGTACAACTGCACTGCCTCGGCATCAGGACAAGCCACCCCTGTCCATGAACCCCAGCCGTGATGCCAAGACCACTCTAAGCAGTTTCCACGCTTTCCCTCTCACGAGGTCCCTCCCTGCAGAGGGGAAGGCTCACTCAGGTGCTGCAGTTTCCAGGCCAGCACAACACAGTAATCTGAAATGATAGTCTGCTCACCTTCAAAAACTGTACCGTAAAGCTGTAAGAGCTGCCCATCAGACAGCTGAGACATTCCTAGTGCTGGAACAACAATGTGATCCCAGATTTACTAATCCTCCTCTGACACAGAGCTGTGCATGGATTTCAGGAGCGCTGCAGTATAACGGGGCAGTTACGGGCTTTGGGCTGAAAGCCTGCCAGATACATCTTCTGTTTGCAGAAGCACAAGAGACCAGGCATATACGTATTTTCTAGGAAACAAAAACCGTACTTGAACTATTAGTGTCACCGTGTCTGATCCTGACTCGGGGACAAATCCCAGTAATTTTATCAGCTTTTTATTCAGGGGACACTCAGAGTGGACTGCAGTGCTCCTTGCTCCGTGCCAGTTCTGGGGTCAGGCTCTGGCCCCGAGAGCAAAGCCAGTCCTCCAAATACATACAGAACACGCGCAATAAATACACTAACGTCCTTTCCCCACAAAGGACTGTGTGCATTTTTGGGGGCTTATTTAATAATGTTATTCATTGCTAGTTATTCATTATCCACAAACGCTCCAGGTAATGTGTCATTTAGAGTCGCATTTTTGCTGTCCTTAGCAGCGACTAGAAGCGTAACTGTGACAGGGGAAGATTTAGTGGCCAACACAAGCATTTTCAGAAACTTGTTTCAAGAGTTTTGGCAAGTATTCACTCAGCGAAAGAGCACAACCTGACCTCATTAGTGTATTAATAGTGCATGCCTGGCACTTGGGCAATGACGAACTCTTAATTTAAAACACAAAGGTATTTTAAATATTTGGGGGAGTGGGGGAGAAAATATGATGCAGAAGAATTTCTATAGCAAGTTGTGCTTGTTTCTTTTAACAGTTGTCAGTGAAACAAGCCTTTAGCTCTGGCAGATCTTTCCCAACACCAGCTACCGTAACACGGTCACATGCAGTATCAGGGAGGAAGCGGAGAAAAGGCTCTTCTTGCTTCTTAAGCAAATGAACTTTCACTCTAACAAACACTCACTAGAAAAGAATTGTGAGAGCTGGAGTACCTGCGGCATATAAACAGGCTAACACATGGATTGCTCTCAATAAAAACAGTTTTTCTAAGTTGGTGCTATGAAACTCCAGTGGGAGAAGGATAATCGCTATTAGTATGAAGAAGTTTGATTTTAAGATTCCTTCAGTACGGGGCATCTGTAGGTTTATTAGTAACCAGGTGAATACTTAAAAAATAAAAATACTTCGCTTAATATCAACATTAAACTGTGCTATGAAATTTCTACCTTACACTACACTGCCAGAATGATCTTGATTATTTTATTATTCATGACTTGAAGAAAGGCTGTTTACTTGAAGGGAGAACGTAACACACGTTCTTTCTCTTCTAAGTCCACAAGCACAGAGAAGACACTGCTAGGGACTGCAGGCTACTGACGGCCTCGCTTCTCGCCACTTATCTCCAAAGGAATTCAGAAATTTCACATTTACAGCCTCAAGATAAAGGGCATGTCCAGGCAGTATCATGTGAAATACCGGTAGTCTAGCATTGATCAGACATTCGTCTCTACTGCGTCCTGCCTTCAGAAGGGACTACAGCTGAAAAAGAGAAAAGGGACTTATTTCTGAATATGAGACCCAAGTCACCTGATAATACACAAATCTGGGACATTCCCAAGAGAACTGTAACTTTCCAGATGCCATAAGGAAACTCAAGGTACAATTACTTACCATGAGGGATCAGACAATGGGAAGGCAATTAACAGCTCAGAACAGCCTAGCTGCCACGAGCGCGTATGGGAATGTATTAGGCAGAATATTTGGGTTTGGTCACTGTTTGTTTAAAGCACTACAGCTGGAAGCAAAGGAAGAAGTAAGAACAAAATATCAGCTTTGAAAAGAGATACGGCCCAGCTCACATGACACCAGCTCCAAGCCCGCTGACACCTACGGGACAGCGTGTCCTGCTCCGAGCTGTCAGCTCGGCTATTCTTGGGCAAGCACATGTTATAGGTAGACTGGAAGGGGGATCCCCAGGAAGGGGCTTCACTGAGGGCCTTCAAATAGCAGCCAACAACACAAAGACACTTTATTATGTCAAAAAAGGTACACAGATTGTACAGAATTGTAATTCTACAAAATTCTACAGGTTTGTTGAGATCCTCTCTTTTAAAAAGTCTAACTACGAACCAATATTGCAATTGTATTTTTAAACCTGAAAATGTTGAGCAAAGAACGTGACAGTGTCCAACACAACTGCTTAAAACCAGTGGGTTTCACCCCCATTCCAGACACTTGCACTCTGGGGAAGTAACCGTGTTTTGAGCTACATTTTAGTAATCCTGACGTTAGTTTGGACATTAGCCGTGACATGTTAGATAGCAGTTATTTTAGACTACTGAAGAAAACCATAAACACGTAAGAAACATTTAAATCTGTTTAGCCACCCCTTACTCCATCACTCCATTCAGGCTACACAATTTGGGCACTAAGTTATCTCACGGAATCCAACAGTTACCATGAAACCCTTTCTTATAATTAACATAAGCGTTTAAATGAGATGTAGCATACCAAAAGCCATATCTTCATTCCTTCAAAAAGGAATGGTCTCAAGGTTACCTGAATGAGTTACAATCTCCCACCTCACTCAGGCTATGTGGGTTAGGATGGAAGCATCTCATGCTAAGAGAAGCTGTTTCTACACACAGCATCATGTGAATGTTAACCACACTGCAGTAAAAAGGCTGAACTACACGACATTTCAGCTTAGTTAAAACATGTAATGCCTCATTAACTGACGGTGATATTAATAGGTAATGAATTTTCCTTTAATCATTTTTTTTAAGTAACAATCTTAAACGCAACACTCAAGTCACCAACATCTAGAACCAGTGGTCACCATGTCTAAACCAAAGTTATGTCTCCCCATCTAATTCAGTCTTTGACCTGCATGAGAAGTGGGAGAAAATGGATCCACTATCCTGGTGTATTTTAGGATGTAACTCTACTAACAACTGGACCAAGATCAAACAAAAACAAATTTACTTTACATGTCACTTCTTAGCAGCAACAGTATCACTGACGCAATACAGCACCAAAGAAATCAAATAGGGAAGGAAAAAAAGCTACTCAACACAAAACCAAGCAGTGACAATAACACTCCAGATTCAGTCTCATTTCCTTGTTACCAAATGGGGGGGATGGGAGGGGAGCAGTTGCAGACAGGTAATTGAAGATTTTTTAAATCTTTTTGAATAGCCAAAGACAATAGTAGGAAATAAGACAAGAGGTCTTGGAATAAGCTCTCTTAATATCGGCACGTTTTTACTTCACATTGTTCTAGCTCTGCACTTTTACTTCTCAAGCGACAGGCTTTTTTATTCTTGCTTCCAAATTTCCTAAGCAGCTTTGCAGTGTCAAACATTTTCAGACTGGGTCTTGACCATGACAGTAAATTAAAACATTTTTAAATTGCATGAAGCATCACGTATCTTTCCAGAAAGTGGATAAAAGAACAGGATCATCACCTGTGAAAGGCATTACAAGAACAACCTAACAGCTTTCTGGAATTACTACGAATACTCAAGTATCTCATACCTGTAAGTCCCCAATAACACATATGCCTCAAAAATCCACATACAGAAAAGGAAGGACTGTACAGAGTTCATAAAATCTCTTGCAGCATTTTCCAGCTTTTGAAGACAGATTTCTACCCTATTTTAATCAAAACCAAGGCATTTACCTCTACCTCCAGAAAAGCAGTTATCTGCTTTGGGAACTATACACTAAAAAAGAAAACAAAACGATAGCACTTGGGGTCCAAGTTCTGGAGAGAGGAATGGGTAAGCGGAGCAGACAACCATGTTTGTGCCATTTGTAAATGAAGCGCAGGGAGGAAGATTTCACCGAAGCTCTGTTGATGCAGCATTACTTCCAGGATATTCCATCCAAGCCATGTTAAGGATGTATCACAATTGGTTTAGTATTTGGGGTCAATTTTAATCAGCCAGACGATTCCAAATTACTCGGCTTGGCTGCCAACCAGTGTAATAACTTTTACAGCAGCAAAAGTGTCAGCAGTTCAGGTTACTTTCAAATACTGGAGTTTATGTTCATTCAACATTAGCAAAATCAATTACCTTGCATATGTGCCATCTCTGTTTTACAATAACAGACACAGGCTCACTTCCCTCTGCACCAACCACAAGTACACTTATCATACCAAAATCAGAGGGAACTCATGAATACAGAATCCACTGATATTTCCAATTACTAAAATATCGGTACTTAGCTGCATAGTATAAAGCGAGACATATGTTGTCTTGGTAAAGCTTTTAACTTTCTAATACAAGAAATACATCTTGACAGCATAGAGCCGCACACAAAAAATGGCAGCTCCCATGTAACTGAGTGGTGCAGGATCGTTTGCCTGTACCTGATCCACTCACTGAGGGAAACAGTTTCTGAAAACAATGGAAGGAAGTGAAAGATTTCCAATTAAATCAGAGGCCAACTGAAAATAAATAAATATTTGAGAAAATACAACTAAACTCAGCGTAGAGCTGCTTCGCTTCTCCCAACAGATCTTAAGGTATAAGCTGAGAAATTTTGAAGACAATGCACTGAAAATACCCAAGGTACCAAAAACTTCCACCTCATTTTCTTCAGGTTCGTATCCCAATAGTTTTGCAGGCAATTCAGTTACTCTCCAAGAACTCAGAATAAATTTACCAACATAGTGGGGAATACGACCAAAGCCCACGTGGTATAAGCAGCTTATTCTCTAAAACTACAACTTGATGTAGGTTTGTCTGTCACCATGACCCCTCCACTCCATAGGGGAATAATGCAAAGAGGAGAAACACAAAACGTATGTCCAACTATGCCAAAACACCTAAAAAAAAGAGAACACCCCATCATGCAGTAATGTAAGTGACTGGCATCATAGTCATTAAGAATCTTGCCACTTACTGTCACCCTTCTGCAGTACAGTTATTACTGCAGCAGTGCATACAGTGGCAGTATTCACAGGTAACCTGGAGTTTTTACGAAGCAAGGGAAAATAAAACCCTCTCATGCAGTCAGCTCCCCTACCATGTCCCAGGCTGCAATTCCTCTTTGGGTACCTAACTGTCCTTATGCCCCATCCCATCCCTCTGACGCCTGAATCAGCAGAAAGCAAAACAAAACACAAAACCCCATCGAACCCCGTGGTACCGTGCAGGTACCTGACAGGTGGGATTCTCAGAGCAGAACAGCCCAGGGCACTTGGTAGCAAAGGCCAAGATCATTAGTTACAAGATGCTCATTAAGGAGCAGAACCTCATCAGCATCTTGGCATTCAGTCTCACACACCCTATTGCCCCAGGTGCAGCTCCTCTCTAAACCGGCTTGGTGAAACAGCTGTGACCAGTCTAATCGGGTATCACCGTGTCTCTGGGGGTGCCTCAAACCCAACTACAGGCCAAATTATTTGCTCCCAGATGTATAATCAATGTGATAGGACTGTGCACCTCTAAAGTAGACAGCAAAGGAGCAGTTGAGCGCTCAGTGTCACAACCGTTTTCTGTACCAACACTCTTCACCTTCCTGCAAGACACACCAGCTGCTTCCACGTGCCCAGCGTTCAGCTCTGCTGCTGCCCACAACACCAGAGCAGCCAGCAAAGCCAAACACTCCAGCCATTGCTAAACCGATCCTCAACGGTCAGGGACACAGCAAGGGCTGGCATTGCACAGAGCAGCTTTTTCTGTAATACGTATCAGAAACTTCACAGTGAACAGCCTTGTAAATGCAGAACGAGCCACAGCAATTCCAGCTTTCCCTAGTACTGCCACAAAAAGTATTCTGCAGAATAAACTACAAGGTTTTCTACTTTTGCACCACTTCCTACTGTAAAAGCAACACGACTCCATCTCCAGGAGTCTCAGCGTTCCTGGCTGTGAAGTGGGGGCAGCTGTGCTCTTCCTGGAAACATTGTGGGGCTTTCTGCACCTCCGACCTGCTCCAATGCCCTCAAATATCATGCGATATATATATATGCTCTTCCACTCAGTTACTATATCCCTCTCATATCCTCTCACTACACAGCGACTTGGGAGGGGGAGGCAAGCAGCTCTGTTTGGGTACCTTGTGTAAAACAAAACAAAAAGACAAGTCTTACACAGGTCCAGAAATCCGTGAGTTGTTCAAACACAGTCAAGTACATTACTTAAACTACTGCACAAATTTCCATCTTTTAACATATACAAAGAATTGAGATTAATGGTGAATAAAATCCGCCAGTGCACATAAACCACGCTCCTAGGTCAGCAGTCGACATCCGCAGCAGGCGCGCTGCCGGTGGGAGCCCAGGCTCCCCCACCTCCCCCGAGCCATCAGCATGCTGTTCACTGCAGACTCCCCGAAGACTGGAGCAATGCAAACTATTTTACAAAATAAACACAACTGCATCAGTAACACTTTCTTCCTCTCTACTGCCCAATAATATTCTTTCTCTTGCTTGCTCATAAAATAAATCTGTCAGGATACTATATGAGATTACCTATATATTTAAATTATGATCTTGGCTTATGTTTACATTATCGCTCTGGTTCAGGGTACGTGCCGTGGGGAAGGCAGTCCAATCCTAGGAGAGTATTATTTTCGAGTGACTTTTATTGTCCATTATCTTACACCATTTCTGTCACAGCTATGATGTCTGGTAGGAATAGTTCACAACAGAAATATCTTTGTCGTTAGTATTCTCATTGCAATTTAGTCAGATCAACCTTTAAATCTCATCCATCATACTGAAGAGCTTTGGCAAAGCAAGCACAGTAATATATGCTTCCATGCAAAACCTAATTACAGGCTAGGTTAAAAAGCCTACCCCATTCCTTCTGCAGCGCAAGGTGACAGGAAATCCTGAGCATCCCTTGGTTTCTCACTCTCCCTTTTTGCTGGTGAAGTGCGTAACCCGTTCATTACAGCAGACTGATTCTGTCTGGCACATGACAAACTTACTTGAACCTAACAATTAAACTTCTGACAGCGTTTCCAAAAGCAGAGAGTATTTACTGTAAACGCTTGACAATTTTTTTCCTCTCTGCTCATCTCTCTCAACAGTCACCTTATGATGACTGGAAATTACCATACGCAAATAGCAGTCTAACATCCAAAAAAACCCTCATGTTAATGTGAAATACACACCTGCCAACACTGAAAAAAATATGAATATGGATGTTAAAGGAAACAACATGAGGAATGCCACTGAAACGCACGAGACAGGAGAGAATGCTGCAGAGTTAAGTAATACAATTCAGTAAAAAATAGTTCAGAAAGAGCTGCCTACATGACGTACAGCTGGCTGGAGCACTGCAGGGGCAAGGCTGCCTACAAATACCACCAGCCCCGCAGAGGAAGGGCTGTATGCCTTGCCTTACCAACAGCTCCAGATCACAACATGGGAATTCAAGCAAGAACCGTTAAATAGCGTGCCAATATATCACCAGTAAATAGTTTCAAAACTTTAGGCTTAGCATCAAGGTGAAACTGTATCTATAGATACACACATGCAAATGTAAGAC
The DNA here is from genome assembly GCA_013401315.1 of Balaeniceps rex. Lineage (NCBI taxonomy): Eukaryota > Metazoa > Chordata > Aves > Pelecaniformes > Balaenicipitidae > Balaeniceps > Balaeniceps rex. The sequence goes on from VYZW01045141.1 coordinate 61,806, forward strand.
AGCATGAGTTACGTACACCTGCAAAGCCCGAGAAATCAGAAAATACATGGAAGCGTGAACAGACTCTTAAAAACAATATATTAAGATTGCTCAGTTACACAACTCTGTTAGCACTTTGGTCATGGATGGCATTACTAAATCTATTACCTAATACAACTTCACTCATCCTCATTGACGTAAGCTCTAAACAACAAATGAAAACTGGCAGACGTCAACTTTCCCAGCCTTTAATATCAGGGTAGGCCCTGGATCTAGTACTAACAGTAATAAAAGCATCAGTCACCAAATGCAGTTAAAGACAATAGTTGTGTTTCAAAGTAAAATTTTCTTTATCAATATTTTTAAGTACTAAGGACCCCAGCTATGTTTTTTAACTCAACCTTTATTTGAACTTCATTTAACAGGTGGGTATTTTTGAAAACTTTCAGAAGCATATCCTCATTCAACCTTAAATAACTCGTAGTAATAGAAGTTACAAATATTCAAACTATAGAACTGACCTCACAATAAGAAAATACAAAAATATATAAATATATGCAAAATTTTACAAGTACCTGCTGCCCAATCAAAATGCAAAAACCAAGTCACAGCCCTCAGTGAAAATTGTACCTGCAATTTATAAACCCCTAAGAAGGATGGGGATGTTTGTAACAAACTGACCACTGAGCAGAAGAACGGTGTTTTAATCACACCTTCCATTTTACGAGCGTTGGGATTACCCTGAGAGCAGGTGCAGATGGGTTTGCGTTAAGACTTTCTGCAGACCTTCCGTTAAGACTTTGTGCAAACTACATTTTCAGCAGCCAGTAACAGAGTGCTGGCTTCTCAAAGACCCAAAATCCACTAACTGAGAATGTTTTAGTAAAATGGCTGAAAAGCCCTAGAGCTTTTTCATACTATGTCAACAACTGATATTCATTAAACAAATGCTGTGACAGACACTGTAATTCACTGTTCCATACCTAGAAGCAAAATGACATTAAGTCAACTATTTAAAGCTATTCAGAGCCATCTCACTGTAGATGTCAATAAAACAAATGCTTCCTGCCAATAATTAAGTATCTGTGTCAAACTTCCCACTCTCTTTCAAATCACTCTCTACATCCAGCTCAGGCCCATATTCCCATTTTAAGCAAGCAAGATTATAATTTCAAATACTCTGTATTCTAGTTTGGGGACAAATCTAGTAAAATGACTTGAAAATAGCAAGGTCTGACATAGTATTCTCCCCTCCCTGACTGTATTACTACGCCTGAAGATGCTACTGGAATTCATACAATACTTTTGATAGAACGTTTCGTATGCTCATTACTTTCATCAGTTCTCACCACCAACCAGGAAGGTAGTTAGCTTACTTCTAATTTTGGTTTTAAAAGGTTTAATTTGAGTTAAAGGTTGTTTGTTTTTTCTATGTTGTAGTATCAGCTCCCTAGAACTTGGACCCAAATCAAAAGACATAATTGTTAGTAGAAGTCTTCTGAATACACTTTAGGTGCTACATAGCTCAATCCATCCATTACAATGGATGGTTTCACACGGGTCCTATTAAACAGTCCTAGGATCAGTGCCAAGACTACTTGGTGATTTATAGTTATGACTAAGTAATCGATGGGATAAGGTAAACGTTCCTTTTCACCAGCCTAACTGGACTACTCCTACCTCTTATTTCACTGCACAGAATTTCCTAGTGCAACACCACATGTAAAATATTTATGCACAATGTTTGTGTAAGATGTAGATAAATAACAAATACATATTCACATCCAAAATTGAGGATGGATAGCAGTCAGTGGCATTTAAAGTGACAATAGTTCCTTTGAAGAGAGATAATACCGTGAACACGGTACAGCAACAGCAGGTTGCATTTTTCCCCAACTAGTTTTCACTTACATATGCTTCAGATAAACTAAGAAGCCAACATACCTTAATTTATATCCTCCTAGTTGCAATTTTGAGCCTTCCAAAAGTATTCACTACATTCATTTTTACAACCTTTGAAACGTTGGAGATAGACCTCTCAGGCCACTACCGGTGCTAATGAAACACATGTTAAAAATAAACGCATACTAAATCTACCTGGAATTTTACTGTATTGCTTACTAAGCATGCGACAACATGCTCACCTTTTAATTTATAATGTAATAAAGCTTTCAAGCCTGAAGCCAAATTATTTAAGAACATTTCTGTTATCCTTCTCAGAATTCATTCATTTCTGATGAAGGAAAGATTAAATATAGGCTGGAAATACATTCATAACATATACGTTCGCAGAAACTGCCAGACATTTTCACATCATTAAATCATAACTGAAATAAGTAACATCACATACAGCTATGAAACGCGGACTGTCTGTACCAGTAATGTCAACTTCATTACCACGCTGGCTGTACGGTCTCCCTTCCGCATCAAGGGAACAAGCAGCTATTTGCACATAAGTAAGCAAACTTACCGTGCCACCAGTGAGTTGACAATCTACATATGAAACACAAACAGTTCCCACTCTCGATCAATATCTGAAGAGCCCTTGTGAAAAAGAGGAGCCAAAAATCAAGCAGTAGGGAAGACCGACTGTTCCCAACCCATGGCAAAAACATCCAATTTAAGCCAATCCCTAAAATAAGTTTCTACCACACACAACTAAGAATCCAACTACTTCCACAGCTTGTTCCTGCCCAGACACCTTTAGCAACTAGCCATCTCAAACAAGAGCACAAGCAGACAGATCATCTTAAGCCAGTAAGACAAAACCAGAAGTAACAGGCAAAGTACAAAAGAAAATTTTAAATAAGCTCTGCTGCTACAGCCCCAAAACCCAAATGTGGGAAGTGTTCAGCCTGGTCTGTTTTCAGAAAGCTTAACAAAGGTATGACCTTAAATCCTAACAAAGTTTTCTACAGATACATATATACATATGTGATTAGAAACACCACCACTTAGCACTGTTAAATACCATTTCATTAGCACACTTCAAAGCACTTGACAAACACGAAGCCAACCTCACAAAGATACTTCTGAAATATTGCTGTAATTTCTCAAATGTTTAAGGAAAGCTTAGGCAGGCCGAAGTAAAAGAGCAAGCCCATGTCAGATGGGCTCAAAATCCATTAATCCTGCTGTAACCACTCTGTTCACGCAGTTTAACTCTAGAGCCATTGATTTGAGTCTTTAATAGCCAACATATCTGTCTCAAACACAGGGAAAAGGAATGGAGGAAGATATAGATAGATACAGATATAAGTTCACCCAACTTCAAAACATCAGAACAACAGCTTGAAGTATTTACATTTCTCATAATCGGAAGTAAGAGGAAATGATGCCGAGAATTATGCAGCCCAGCCAATCTAAAGATTCATATGATTCAAATCCAAAGGCAACTTCAAAGCCACCTCATAAAACCCTATGCAAAACTTCCAAGCAGCCAGATGCCAGCATTGCAGGAAGGGCTTTCACAGCATCTGGATCTGGCAAGTAACAGCCAAACAGAAGCAGAAACTCTTCCCCATGTAAAAAAAAAATTAACATTTTTCTACTTACAAAAATAGTTATGTTAGAAATATGTTTGTATTTTTTTCCCGCCTCCAAATATGCTAAATAAGACTGTATTATCAATATTGCTATAATGTGTCTTATCTATATACCTTAAATAAAATAGTCAGCTTCCCTATGTGTTCCTGAGTATCTGGAACTAATGGCACCAGTTTTCCAAAAATTAATGCAGGTCTTTAAGTTCATATCCACACTTCTATATCACTGTATGTAACACAACTCCATCTCCTTTCCCGCATGGGCACAGTTTTCCTTAAAGAACAAGATTCATTCACCAGTGCCTTGCAGATCAGGGCTACGGGGTAAAACAAAAAAGATCTGTTCTTCATAAAGTCTGCATAGCTACTTTTATTACTTATTTTGATGACAGACAGGGTTAATGAAGTTCTTGCAGAGAACTCTCCCTTTCCTGGGCTAAATGCCCAAATTCTTTCAGGATTCACAAGACTTGTCTATTTAAATTGGGTCCAATTTTTTTTCCCCTACAGAAAGGCCTGCACAGAATGTTCTGAAGAGAAACTGGGAATTAACCTTTCAAGAAAATTATAACTAAATGTGCAAGCTCTGTGGAAGAGACAAATCACAATTCACACTATATTCTGCCCTCTATGCAACAATTTTCTATTATTCTAATAAGCCTCAATGTTGAAGCATAAACTCAGTATCAGATTATTAAAAACCATAAGCTTACTCATGCAAACAAAAATCTTCTATCCTGCCCACCCTGCGTTTCTTTCCCAACCTCCCCTGACTGCCAAGACACCGCATTGATCTCAGATTAATACTAGGCTGTTAGAACAGAAATTCACCTATTAGAGGGAGCTAGAAAAAGTACGCTTTACCTACCAAGACAACAGCTCCACAGTTTCACTTCCAGTTTCTTGTCTGAAAGATCTCTGCTATATACCATAAGGTGCCCTTCAGACATTCCCAGCTCTACAGCAATATATCGTTCAGGGACTGAGCAGTTTCCCACCATGCGGGTACAAGAAATCGGCAGAGCGGAGAAGACTTGCCGCGCCCTGGTCTTTCCATCCCCCTAAAACTGAGGTCCATCTCGCAGTTGTTTTGCAGACACTACACAGTCCTTCAGATAATAACAAAAAAAAGCACATGTGTCAGAGAGCACGAAATCAAAGAATTAACAGACGTTTGCAAAGGCCTTTACATTATGTTTCCAAAATGCAGCATCTGTTCTATCTACCACCAGATACCTACCTATCAGCCACAACCGTGACGAGAAGTACTTAGGGTTAAAGTGCTAATGCAATTAAAAGAAAGAAACAAAAAAGTCCAGCTGAGGCACAGAATGCAATTTAGCTTTCAGCAATCCATGAACTAAGTAAAATGTAATTTTCCAACCATCTCAAATTGCCAGTTTTTAAGAGTAATTATGCAGAACACAGCTGAAAATATCTACCATGGACCAGTTCATCAGCATTCAAAGACAACTGTTTACCATCAGATACTTGCACAAACACAAAGGTTTGTTTCAGAAAAGAAACACAAATATTTACAGTATTTCAAAATAAGCTACAATATGGTTTAGTAATATCAATGCAAATTATGTTGACACCTTATTAATACCTGTGAATAACACACTACTACTCATCAATAGAAATAATTTTTCAAGTCCAGCAAAATCTACGTGCAGCTATCCCCGACCAGTGAAGTTAGAAAGGAACATGGCAAAGCAAGTGCAAAAGCAGAAAAATAAAAATTAAAGAGCAGTGACAGCAAAGGATCAAATTGACCTAATGTAAAACAAACCAGCTTCAAGAGCTAGTAGAAAAATATAAATGAATAGTGATGTGGCAATTTATTTGGAATTAAGTATCCGGGCTTGACTGGAGTCAAAGATGTGGACAAAACACAGCTGTCCTGACTCCATACTCTACTTTGCTCTAACCCCTAGACAGTATCACAAAATAAACATGGATCACCACAGTGATGTCAGCAGGATCCTGCAGGGATTTATAGATATTTGGAAAGCAAAAGAGTGTGTGGACAAGGTTTCTGTAAAAACAACAAAGCCGTTTCAGTAGCACACATTCCTGTGAGTGGACAGAGTTCCCACACTACAACCAAGAACTGCACAACTTGTTTTAAAAGAGTAAATGTTTAGAAAAGGGGAACACATGGAAGAAAAATAAGACATTTAAATAAATAGAAAGTATTTATTAATGAATTTGCAACATCTACCAGTTGGTTGACAGACATGGACTATTTCAGATCAAACCAAGGCAAGAGAGGTGAATCCAAAGACCCTGAAACGTGAACCCTCGGTGTAGGGAGGCAGAGGCAGGACTACACCGTCCAGTTTTAGAGGTCAAACCCAAGTTTTAAAACATGGGAGACAGCAAGGAGAGCTGCTTCGGCACAGCAGCCAGTGACCCCAGCTCCACTGCACGACGACTCGCTCCCTGAGGAGTTTACAGTCTAAACCGAGCCAAAAGCCTACTAGTAAAATGACAGTCTATGGAAGAACGTAACTGCCACATGCTCTCAGCAAAATGTACAGCCACGTACTTGCACGCACCAGTATTTCATGCTATGGAAACAGCATGAAGGAAAAACTATGGACAACAGCAACTGAGTCCGGAGGGGAATTAATGCCACATATTGGATGCATGAACAAAAGCTACCCTGGTTACGACTGCTGGCTGATGACTTAAGAGTAGATATAAATTTAAATATGGTCCTGTATAACAAATTAGAGACAGTCTCCAAAGGGAAACTATATTCCCCACATCATCTAGCTGCTTTTATCAAACTCATTAGTGCCATCTATGCCACCAAAAAATTGAGCAAGCTGGCACGCAGCTGTCCCCAATTTCAGATGAAGAATAGGAAAGATGACACGCACCTTCAGCAAAGTCTGATAAGACTCGTGATGAAATGATTCATTTCAAACTTTACTTCCTTTGGAGCACCACATGCAAACGGGTTGTCTAAAAACACACACAACACTCACCTCCTGCCAACCCAGGCTTCATTTTCCCTTAAGCTTTTCTAGCTGACCAACTTCTCACACATCAGCCAGAGGAAAGACACTGCCAGCTTCTCCTGCCAGTCCCACAAACTCTGAAATAAAGCTGACAAAAGGCAGGAGGGCACCTCAGAGACCCATGCCACGGCCACACCACGCAGGACAGAAGACACCAGCACAAAGCTCCCACACACAGCTGCCTTTGGGAAAATGTAAAGCCAAATACTCCAAAACATGTGCCTAGATGAGAATAAGGTGACTAGGAGAGGACGGCCCGAGCAGCGCTGAAATATTGTTTTTCATTGCCTTGTTATTGAAGGAATGAACGATACTGAGGCAGTAAATATTTGACTTTCCTATTCTGAAAATAAAGTTTGTGTTTCCTTCATTACCCCTTTGACATTTTTCTAATCCATAAGTAAACAGAATATTGGGGGGGGGGAGGAAACAGAGAACAAACCCATGGGAACACTATAGTGTGATGTGCTTACAAAACAACCAACTCCAAAAAACCCTGGCTGAATCTTTGAAAACAATGCGCACTTCACTGAGAGCGACCATCTACAGTACGTTACACCAAAAATGCTACAAGGTCTGTTTGTCCATGAGACTGAATCATGGTTTACCCCTGGGAAGAAAGAAAGTGCAACTAGAATGTGGGCTCCTTCAGGGACTTATTAGATCCTCAAAAAGCTATCATAGATGCCAAAACCTGCTTTTGCAGCAGAAGCTTCATCTTGAAAATACACAACAGAAAAGCATAAGAGAAGTCGGTAGATCACACTTCAGCATTCACAGGTAACAAGAGACTTAGCACTAGACTATTTAGCATCTCTGGCCTTATCTACCTCAGGCTTTCCAGAAAATTTCCTACCATTCTACTGTTTCCAAGAGCTAGTGGTTGCATGAGCAATGACAGATGCTCCCCAAGCCCAGGGTTTCCAAGTCACCAGCAATTTTCTTGATTACACACACCTCTCACCCCACCCTACAGCTCCAAACTTACTCTCAACAGGTAAAATGCTACGGAAAGAGGGCATGCCCCTTTGCTACACAGGGATCACCACCAGCAGGTCGCACTGCTGTGGTAATGCTGACGGTAGCAAAAGGAGCAAGGGGAAAGGCAATTTCAAGAAGAAAAACTCCTGTGCCAGGAGATGACTTTATCCTCTCTTTCCATAGGACAACTGAAACCCCATAGAGTCGGAGCAGATTTTCACTTTAACATGGACAACTACAGCGAGAACATAAAATCAAGCCAGCCATCCCTTCCTACTAGAGCCAAACCCTCCCACAGAGAGAGCCGTGTGCTCACAACACAGCAAATGTTTGACTTACAGTAATCAGTTTCATCAATAGGCAATCAAAAATATTTAAACACTATTTGCAGCAATTTTGACTTAAATAGCTGCACAGTCTTTTCTTCAGAGAGGACTGCTGCACATTTTCCCTCTCCCTGCATTAGTGATGAAGCACAAAAGCTAAAATAAGTCATCACAGTCACTTCAAAGTACAAACCAGGGAGACTAAAAGAAATCCCAATAAATAAGTCACAGACTAAGTTATTGCATACCTTAATATACAAAGAACTAAGAGCAAACACAGGTAAAGAACCGTACCCAACACTGTTTACCCTTGGATGGTAAAGTTCTTACAACTGACATAATGTTATAAATTGAGTAATTGACCCGCAAGGAAGTAAGGAGCTCAAGAGAGTTAAAAATTACCCTATAAATACCGTAAAGATTAACAGATTTGTAATACCTACCCAAGAAGCACTTACTCTAAGTAGAATGATTATGAAAACACAGCAAGAATATTTACTACATAGTACTGAGTTCAGTATATACAGACTGCCACAAAAGGCAGCACTGGTTCTTAATATAGTGACAGCTGAAAGTCACCACTTATAAAGGGTATCATACAGACACACACGGTTGTGACTTGTTTGCTTCTTTGGAATACATTCATACATTTTTAAAAACCTTTTCAAGGTTGTTTGGGGGTTTTTTGTTCCAGTTCAACATTTTTGAGACTTACATTTTGCACAACTCTGAAGAAGAGCTAAAATACTGACAGCACGAAAGAATGAAAGCAGAACTTCCATGAATGAAAGAGGAGGGGAATTTTTGTGTCCATGTTTGCGGATATCTATTCTACCCTGAGTCTCTACTCTTGGAGGAAAGGAACCTTGAAACACGTACAGCTTTCCTCCCCATCTCCTCACTGTAATAACATACATATGCCCCGAGAAGCAGAACCCACCACAAACTCTCCAAGACAGGCTTGACATTCAGAGTGTTCCTATGCAACAAACAAAATGTTCCAAAAAGGAGAAAACCCACTCCTTTTCAGGATGGCAGAGACAAGTGTCCACAAGGTTAAGAACAGGACAGAGACTTAAACTGAAATTCCTGAAAGGAATCGTATTGAATGTACTGTGAAGTTGCAATCCATCCTGTAGGTCAACATTCCCCAATTATTGCACCATCTGCAGCGATTTTGATCTCTGACTCCACAGTTTAAAAATCACTAGGTTAAGAAAAAAGTTGCTCTCCCAAGTAAAAGAGGACAGTTGGCTCTAAGGAAAGAAGAAAAATTGGAACTTATATTATCCTGCACCACTTGAGCCAGGAGACAGCGGCTGCCTCGGAAGAGAGCACCACCGAGCAGCAAGTATGGTCAAAACAGCTTGGGCTGTGCTACCTCCCAGCACACCGGCTCTGAGAGGGAGCAATCCCAACTATCCAGCACCCGTTTTTCCTGTCAGCATGGACTTAAAGCTCCGCTTCATGCACGCCACGAGTTTTCAACAGGCTGGTGGATATTTCCCGCCTTGTAGCAAGTGCGCTTCTCAAAGACCGAACGACAAAAGTAACTGGAGAACAGTATCTGTCGCTGAGCTCTGCAAAATGAAAGACTTGCAAATCCTCCCCAGGGTGTGGAGCAACACCTGCTCCGTCAGCAGGCTGGGCTGGGCGCAGGGTCACAGCCCTTATCAGTTCGGTTTTTGACCCCTGAAATACTAGTGCAATAGGTGAGGCGACTACAATTCACTTGGATATAGCGCATGGAGGAGCAAGATGGCGAAAGCGTCCCCCAAATGGACAGCATAACCAGCCCTGGGGAATCCCAACCATACCAAACGATGTTTCGGGCCCGAAAGGTGGGATGCTGCGTTGAAAGGAGACACTGAGACCTCCTCAGGAAGGTCCCTCAGCTGTCTGCTGGCAATGCTGAAATGCGTATCTGGGGACTCACCAGCCAGGCTGTTGACAGCCATTCGTTTTCTAAATAGCTGCTGCAGCACAAGACATTATCGCCCCCCTCCTCAAAGGGGAATCTCTGCCCTTTTCTCTAGCATTGCCACACTCGGGTTTATTACCCTCAATTCCTCAGTTAGGTTGGTTTATAAGAGGTTTAAGCTCACCGAATGAGATTGCCCAACATGTGCCAGGGAGCACCCCCACATGTCCTTCTGCCACACGACTGGGAGTCATCTCGTCCCCCTAACCAGAAGGCTCGTTTCCAAAAGGGGTTTCTGGAAGAGCCTCAGGAGCGTCTCCACACTTAGAAAAACATTTCTACGCAATTTCCAACTGATGTTACACAAACAATCCATCCACTGAATTAAAAAAAAAAGCATATTACGCGTTGTATTGAGATAAATCAATCCAGAGGTGCAGCCACATTTTAAACACACAGTGAACTGAAACGTGCACGGACCACTGCACGTGCCAGTTCCCGGCAGAGAAATCAGAATTGCTTCAGAATGAGAACTGCTTGAAGTTACGACCAAAACCAGTCAATACTTTGATAAAACAGCAAAACAAACTGCCTTCCTAAAAAGCAAATGCATTGATTGTCAGGACTGGTGCCCAAGGGCTGTCCAAACACAGGGGATGGCTTGGCACCTACTTTGATTCATCATGTGAAGCACATACAAAGGTTGGAGTCAAGAACTGGAAACCTAATTTACTCAAAGCAAATAAACACAAAAACTTTAAGAACTGCCTAGGGATTATAATATCTCTGTTAATAGTCCAGGGGGAGAAAAAAAAAGATAGTGAGGAAACTACCATACAGGAAAAAGCTTTATGCCAGCAGCAGCAACTTTTTACTTTAAAAAGAACAGTCTTACCATCTTCTGCATCTTGTGATCAGACATGTTGTAACTATTTTAATAAATTTTATAATTGCCATGGTGTACTAGCTCATAGAACAATAAAACAGCATATCCAATTTACAATCTAAAACTAAATTTGTGTAGTTCTGTGCACAAATTCCATTTCTGCCATCTTGAGATCTTAGCAGAAAACAACTCAACTCTAACAAAAATCATTACGCCTTTCACACCTGCTCTTTTTCAGGCTTCACTGCACTTGGACTCTATTAAAAATACGGATTTGCTACATGCTTCCTCGACAGTTTCTAATCTACCCAATTTTGTTCTGTAAAACACAATACAAGAACAGGACAGGCAATACTACCTTATCTTACTGAAACACAAGGGACTCTAAAGAAGTAATTCATAAACTACCTGCAAGTCGTCTTTTTTTTTTTTTTTTTTNATAAATAATGCATTCTGACTGCCAAACAAGCACTTGCGAGGTTTCAAGAACGCTTTGGAGTACGGAATTCCTAGAGTCTCATTCACTTACACCATTTGGTTTCAAATAGATAGAGTCTGCCGCCGGTTCACTTAAGCGTGTAACAGGAAACTCAAATTTGACTAAAAGGTTGTATTACATTACTACTGGGTTTATATGGAAACCTTTTTAGCAGTAAGAAGCTAAGGGGAAGGTTTTTTTCCTCTCCCATCTGCGACAGACAGCTGTTCACTGCCTGGAATCTATGATAGCAGACACTTAAAGTAGCACCAAGCTGAAGTAAACACTTTAGAAATTTAATTTCTTTAATTGTACTGACACCGGAAAATTATTTGCAATTTATTGCACCGTGCCATGTGATAAGCTGTATCATATGACTAAACACTGGAAGCTAAATATACTGTTTTAATTGAATAAAAAAAAAAAAAAAAACATTTTTTCCTGAAATATTTTAGAATGTTAAAAAACAATCCAAGAGACTTCTCACGCATGTACAGCAATGGCGCTTTCAGCAAGTCCAGATGTTTAAATACTTAGCACAGGTTAGAACCTGAAGTAATCTTGATCCAATCCAATATGCATATAAAAAATAAGCCAAGATAGAAAAAGACCTATCTACCCATAAAAAAGATCTGACAGCTTTATAGACTTCTGCATTGGAACCACTATTAAAAATAACTCCCTATGGTTTTCTGTTTTTAAACAAAATTTAGCTTACAAGCTCTAGAACTGCCCACTTTGTCACATACTTACACAGAACCTCGGTTCTCCCTGTCCTACATCTCAGCCAACTAAAAACAGCAGCTTCCAATCTGGCTTTATAAACCAAACGCACACACCTCTCCCCAAACCTGTAAGAAATTTTTAAACAAGTATTTTATACAGCTTAATGTTCTACGTAATTCAGACACATTGGAGCAATTTCAACCAGCTGGGAAGAAAGGCTATCATTTTCAAGTCAGTTTTAAACCTAGATCTTGCATGCAAATTTTTTGGCTTCTCTTTTTTTTCTTCAGAAAGAAAAATATTGTCTGGGCCAACGTTACCTCTCAGTTTGAACACATTCTTCCTCTATCTCCTAGATACTATTTTTTTTTTCCTCCTTTTAACTTTAGAGACACAGCTCTACAGTGAAACATGGAATCTGGAAGTGGAAGAGACCTATTACATCACATCCAACATGCTCTGCAGCCGACAGACTACCGTTTCCTTAAAGGCATCAGGCCAGAAGGGTCCAACCTGCTTTCCCCGGTGCACATCCCAGTCTCTCCAGTGCAGCAGTCCTTTGACCCCTCGGTGGGTCAATTACCCTCGGGAAAAGGCAAGGACACAGCTAGGGAAAACACAGATTGCCCCTTCAGCAGCCACAGAGAGTAAAGTGGTTCAACTCTCTTATTTAATGAATTGGTTTGGTCCC
>VYZW01045141.1:85212-198540 GCA_013401315.1 Balaeniceps rex
GAGGAGAGGAGAGGAGAGGGAAAAGAGAAAAGAGAAAAGAGAAAAGAGAAAAGAAAAGAAAAGAAGAAAAGGAGACAAGCAATTGAAGCCAGATTGAGCAGCTCTGGCTTTAACAGTCCTAGGCCCTTCCCCTATTTTCCCTGACATTCCTCCTTGTGACCCCTTCCAAGTGTTCTGGGCGAGTTTCGCAGGAATGCGCAGTTACGCTCAGTCTCTGTGAGCATGGCCTGTTATTCAAAAGGAGCTGGCAGAGCTTTCCAGCTTTCACAGCCAGATGTTACAAGTGTGACCCTGCCAGAAGCTGCATGCATGCACCTTCCCATTCTCAGCCCCCTTTCATGGGGGATAGTTTCTGAAGAATCTATTCTGGGCAATACTTTTGTGATTTGCTCTCTTCTTCACTTCCAAGATCTGTTCATAGCACCACTGCTATATAATGTCACAGCTAGAGAAAGTGGGATAAATTTTGCCATAAACTTCAATGGTAGCAGGACAGATTAGTAACATTCTAGGACTTCTGGGTCCTACTCATAAGTCAGGACCCAAACTGTGCTTCGTGTTTTGCAAAAAAATACAGGACAAAAGAAGTCTCCTGCCCAGAAAAAGCTTGCAGGTAAGTTTTACATTTCAGACTAACAATGTGGATACACAGAGACAAAAGAATGCAAATGAAAAATGAGGCAATATTGGTTAGCATAACACACAGGGATCGTACAATATCAACAGCTCTTCTTCCATCTTTTCTTCACCTCTTCGATATATTCCTCTAGCTTATTACCAGTCATGGTGATACATATACCAAGATGTGCAGCCAGGATCCAATTCTTCAGAAGCGCAGCAACGTATCACTACACACTGAATGACAGCACTACAGTTTTATGATTCTAACTTCATGATGTACGCTTACAGGAGATCTAAACACTCACAATCGGTCTTGTCCAACTGCCTCCTTTCTCTTCTACTGCTTCTCTTAGTTTTGAACTAAACTATAAATTCTGTGGGACAAAAACTTTGTCCTTTGTAGCAGCACATGGGATTCCTGACCACTGTACGCTAAGAGCTACTGCACTACAAACACTTAACATACGCCTCAGAACTAATGACTTGTCACTTCATTTAATTTATCAAGATGGAAAATGGAGATTATACCTCTCCTCAAAATGAGCAGAGGTGGAGGTGGAAATCATGAAGTTTAAATTTAATACCATTTTATGAGCCCAGGAAACAAATGACAAATTTGACCTTTAAAATAATATTTTGAAAGGAAGTTAAAATAATTGCATAGCATAGTTCTTAATGTTAAAGTTCTTTCTGTCCCTCCAGTGAAAGGTGCTGCAGAAATGCAGAGCATTATGTTTATTTATTAATAATCCCGCAAAGACATTTTCATGATCGCCACTGGGGACTGTCTGACAGGTGACACAGGCGACCTCCTGCCAGGAGTGACATCTCTCCCCTACAATTTACATTCTCTAAATGATTTGTGATCAAATTACTTACAGCACAGATTAGCTTCTCCCCCTGCTATTCACTCACACAGCACCATATTCAACTGTTTGTTCCATAGGGCCATAAAAATAATAATATGGAAAGTCAGTGCCTCTGCTTCCAGGGTATTCCAACATGGAAACAGTGCATTGGCCAGGAGATCAATTCCTGCACTTATGTTCTCAGGCACTGGGATTTGCATCTGGGGGAGATGCAGGTCATTGGCTTGAAAGGAGCATTCTGAGTTCACGTTTTGATTGCACAACCAGATAAACAAACGAAGTGTCCCAATTAGAGGGAAGAAAATAATCAGCCTGTGGTTTGGCGGTACAGGAACTGAGAGGACTAAGGAACAAACAGATTTGGAACAGTCAAAGGACAAATCCCAGACATTTATTGGATGTTAGGGAGACTGTAACCACCAGTGGCATGGAAATGGTTAATAGAATATATTAAAGGTGCAAAGGGTCTCCCGACCTCTGCCACTGCCAGTTCTGTCAATGGGTCTGCAGACGCCAGTGGAATAATTATGGCCTATATTTAGATTATGGATGCATCGGGCAGGGTGAAGGTTGAACATGGGGAACATGGTTGTTTGCAGTTCATTAGCGATAGGAGCAGCCTAGGGTGGGAGGAGGGCACTGAACTGGATTCATCCCACCTGGAGTGCTTGTGCTGAGCTGCATAATGTCAGGGAAAGAGATCTGATTATATGTGGAAACAAAAGCAATAAACAACTGCATTCAGACTGTCACACCCAGCAAGCTGAAGAAAGGAAGGAAGGAAAGAGAGGAGAAAGCAAGACCAGCCTCTGGCTCTCAGCCACACTGCTTCTGTACAAATGAATGCAACAGCCGCTGAGGAACTGGCTGGGTGGAAGATGCAGAAGGGCTGATGAGAGCTCTGTGCATGTGATTTTTGGTGTGGCATTTGCATGCGTGTGCGTAAGACAGAAGAATCATACGGTGCATAAAAAGTCGTCTCTAGCTGTATCCTATGCTCACGGTACAAACCTGTGCGTCTGGGAGTGCAGGTGAGCTGGGCTGCCCATGCCTGCGGAGGTGTGCTGTGCTGTAAGCTGGACGTGGGGATGCACAGCAGTAAGACGTAGAAGGGCTGCGTAAGCAGGAGCTAGAGTTCAGGGAAAAGGCATGACTAGTGAGCTCGAAAATGTGTACTGTGCAATGCCTGGACACAAAAGACATTGAGGCTGTCACTAAGAAATAATCTCAGGTGCCTGTTGTGCTAAGGCCTGTAGAAAAAAATCATTGACACAAAGTAAAGGATGAGAAAATAAAGTGTCAATGCAAAAAGGATGGCCATGGCTTATTGCTATGTGATGGAGTCCTTCTCCATAACCTCTATTTGAGCTTGTCAATGATTAAGCGAAGCGAGGGGACCTAATATCACAAACACAGCTCAGGTTAGAAGATTATGAGTTTTCCTTTTGCTAACTACTGGATCTCAAAACCAGAAGGAAGCTGAGCCCCAAATGAATTAAAGCCCAGAGCACTCACTGGAGAGCCCACTGTTGCTTATTTAGGGAAGAGGAACCTGCGTGCTCTGTGTTCCGCATTTCCCCCACTGTTCTTGCAGTTCCTTTTTGACTTGGAAAGCCATCCTTAAAACCTTGTGCTGAAACTTTCCCAAGTTTAAACTCACCCCTATTATTCCAGGTCACGGCATCAAGGTCTGTTGTGAAAGGCAGGGGTTTTATTGTTCTAGTCCTTTATTCATATCACCATGTTGTTTTGTCAAGGTCCTAGGTCCTTCTAAAAGAGCCAGCGAACAAGACCAAGGAATGCTGTGTTGCAAAGTAAAAAATTCCAGCTCAAATCTAAAGCATGTTCTCTGTAGAGGAAGAGAAGAGAGAAAGAATGAGATCGACATGGTTTTGTGGCATGTAACACCACTGCGTATGACCATGCCAACACTGAAAGTCCTTGAGGTTGCTGCTACCCAGGCCTTCAGCTACTGATCTGTTGACACAGCTATCAGTAAATAGCAAGTCAGGTAAAGACGAGGTTGTAAAATGGAAACCAGATGCCACAGCATCACATTATTTCTTCAATGCAGACTAAAAATGACTGACAGTTTCCCATCATACTGACTACACAGGGCCCCAATCAAATGGCTGGCAAAGTTTCTTTACTCCAACGCGCTGGGGATAATGAATTCAGAAGTTTCTGAACAGCTGCTTTTCATGGATCATTTAGAATTTGTGATACAAATATGAAAAATCCATGTTAAATGCCCTCAACTAATTGAGTGGAGTACAGTGAATAGAAAAGAATAGATTGCTGACCTTGGTAAAAACAACACAAAAGCCTTAATCTGCCCAGAGAGACCAAGAAAGTAACTGAGGAGTAGAAGAGAGCAGAAGCCTGTATACTCTCGCTCAGCTTCCTAATTCTGCTTGCCAAGAGATAAATACAAGACCTTCCTTTTGGGAATATGCAACAGCCCCTAACTCCCTTCCTTACAAACCACAGCAATGGAGAAAGAGCTGGGTGGGAACTGGGATTCTGCCAGATTGCCAGTGTCAAACTTGACAATTCAAGGCAGAATTTGACACTGGGGGAGAAGAGAGAACAGTTAAGGGTATCTTTTAAGGAAAGGTTGGGAGATGTTTTTTAATAGCTTAGAAGGCACAAGATGAAAGGAGAAGAAAGGCAGGGATGGGTGGGAGGGGGGCGGGGCGGGAATCGGGACTACTGGGACCACTGGGGTTGCAACACTGATGCTCACATGCAAGTGAGAGGTGGAAGATGCAATACTGGCAGAATTGAAAACAAGGGATAACTGTGGCTTTCCAGGCTGACGTGGCAGAGCTGTTCACCTTGGAAAAACAAGGAGTTCATGTTGCCTGGCTGTATATTGCAAATCCCTAACATTTTTCCTTAGCTAGGTGTGTGCTCCAAAGGTATTAATTGTTAACCATCAGCTGCCTGGATGAGGGGCTGTTATCGCTGAGTAGGCTGGACAGATAAGACATTGCTCTCCCAAGGCTCCCTGTATGGAAAACAGCAGCAAGGTCCAGCAAGCAAGCAAGTCACCCCAGTTGTAGTTTTCTAAAATTGGAACGTCACGTCCGCTGGGCTGCACATACCAGCTCTGGTCCTGTCAGCTGTTCCTCACTTTATCATCATGTTCCTTCAAGGGAGACCAGATAACTGCTCTCCTGTTGCTACAGGCACCGCCACACCTTTCCCAGGTTGCGTCTGTGAGGAGCAGCAAAACAGAAACACTGGAAACAGTAGAGGCCCATCTATTATTTATAGCCAGCTACTCCCTTTGGGCCTGAACAAGCAAAAAGCTCTCTTTAAAGGCTTATAATTCTTGGTCAGATTCCAAGAGAGACAAAGGGATGTTGTAAAAAGTGTTTCATATGAGCTTGGTAAAACACTCTCCTAGGGAAGAGGCAGCAGGTTTCCTTTGTGTGGGAAGGCAGGAGGTAGACGATTTTGTTTAAATTTACATTCACAATGAAGGATCTTCCTATATGTGTTTCAATGGCACTCAGTCAAATTTACATTTCTTTGAGCAGTTTTCTGCGTTTGTACGGTTTCGGTGCCATTTCTAAAGCAGCAGCCCTGTTTCATGCCCTCTTGAGTCTATCACTCAGGAAGTTGGAAGTGCTGACTCAGCTCTCCGGAGAGCCCGTGAAGCATCTCTGTCCTCGCTGTTTGCAGTTCTCAGTTGTGAATAACCACAGAACAAAAATGTTTTGGTGCCCCTGGTTCAAATGCTGGGCAGACATGGGGCTTTCTTTTAAACAGGAAGGAAACAGGGAGGTACCACAGTGGTGCCATTGTTGCCAGAAATAAGAGCAAAGACAACTGAAGCAACCAAGTGTCGGGAAGAAAGCAGGGTCGCAGTCAGGTGTTGTGCTAGAGGCCTGGGAAAAAACTTGAAACAGGCTTTTGCTCCACTAGTTTCAGCCAAGTTTTAAAGGCCCAGAAAGGATCTGGAAGGTTGCCAAGACACCAGCGTTTTGAAAACCGCAATGTTCAGGTTTGGGTGGGGATGAGGAACGTGTTCAAGTTATTCTGCAGTATCTGGAGTCACAAGCCAGCAAGAGAGGACACGCGGTCAGTAATGCCCAGCAGGAACTGACACAGCCGTCACAAAGTTCTATTATTCCTTTTCCTCAGCACAAACCACATGTTTTTCATTAGGTCCAAATTGTAAAAGAAAATATATACATATTAAACAAAAATACCAGAGTTCTGTGAATGTGTGTTTGGCAGTTTGCATTCAGGTTACAAATACTCACACTGTGTATTTTAGAAGAAAGCTGTTTTACAAGGTTGTGATCCGCAAATAATGCAAGACATGCCATATTCTCAGACATGATTTCGGCCCACACGTCCTCAAAAAGCAAATAAACAAAACCAAGTAAACTAAATCATCCTGCACTTCAACAGCTTGGTTGGTTTGGGTAGATTAGTGCCTCGGAACAAAGGGGTTTATGGATCAGAGACCTCTTCAGCTTTCTGAATGTTTTAAGCCTGGTTTCCTAAGGACGCAAGACTTCTGCATTCACACCGTCCATCTGTCATCTCCCCCTACCTCCTCCACCCCCTCTCTTTTTAACTCACTGGCCAGTTTTAAATAATTTTATGTAATTTGGCAGGCAGTTGAAGGAGCCTCCACACAGATTTCAGTTTGACAAAGTTTGTGAAAAATCAGTGGACTAGAAAGTGATCAAATGAGCGTCCTTGCTGAGGAAAGAAGCCCGGCAGCTACCTCTGCCTGTCCTGGCCAGCCGCACGCACAGCCAGCAAGGCACGGTCCCTTACCCCGTCCCACCAGGGACCGGAGGGGGCCTGCTGTGCCCCAGCGGGGGCTGTGTCACATGCACACGTCAATGCACTTGTCACCATAACTGCAGCTCACGCCACTGGGGTTTGGATGTAAAATTCTGCCGCCCCTTTCTACAAGCACGTTGTTCACTGGCATTGTGCACGGCCCTGGATTTCGCTGTTGAGAAATCTGCGAGAACAAGCAGTAACTGTTCAGCAGCAATATAAGTTAAGGTAGTGTTTACGCCATAAAAGTATGCTGTGCTGGTAAAACATGTATAGAAGGAAGCAGTATCTGAGAAGGGATTGTTTTATGAGGGGCTGACTTTAAAATGACTCATTTAGCACAGAGCAGCAATTGTGACTTTATTAAAAATCACCACATTTTGGAGTGAACTCCTTGGCTCGGCTGCATGTCCTGCCAACTTCGACTTCATCAGAAAATAGGTCTTGCTGAATTCCCATGGAAAAGTTCTGGAGTGGGTCCCAGCTCCATCTCGCTCCCCGGGGACGCTGCTGGCACCCCGTCTGTGGCTCGTTTCCTGCGTGCGCGGCGGGGCCGGAGCCTGATCCCGCCATGGTGCAGATCGCATCTTCTGCTGCTTTTGTAACAACTTCCTGTTGTTATTTTTGTTCCTCGGCATTCATTAGGTACAGTTTGTGCAGTGCTCAGACACTGCAGAGTGCTAGTATTAAATTAAGCAAAAATGCTCACTTGAGATAAAAATCAGACTTTTCACAAAAGATTTGCAAACTGCAGCCCCTTACCAGCCTCTGCCAGTGGAGCGGGTACCAACAACTGCTGCACGCTCAGGGGGCAGGATGTTTAGTAGAAAGAGCACATAGCCAAGGAACAGCAACTGTGGGAAAAACAGGACTTCTTGTATTTAAGTTTCCATAGTCTTTAAGAGGATCCAACAAATTC
Source organism: Balaeniceps rex (assembly GCA_013401315.1). NCBI lineage: Eukaryota > Metazoa > Chordata > Aves > Pelecaniformes > Balaenicipitidae > Balaeniceps > Balaeniceps rex. The sequence continues at coordinate 92,431 of VYZW01045141.1, forward strand.
AGACGTAAAACAGATTGCTTCATATTTTAACTTTTAAGTGTATGGACTTTACATGGCCAATTTAAAACTCTGCATCAATCTGCTTTCTTCTCTCCCTTCCCCTGAAAACAGGTTTTGGGGATGGAAATACTGATCTAAACTAAATCCCAGGAGCCTGACAATCCTTCTGCAGAACTTCCCTGAGACCCTGGGACGTTGCCAGCTTTAAGCGATGGAAAGGAAGACTGCCAGGTCACAGGGCATGCCACAGATGGGATTTGACTTCTAAGCAGTCATTTAATTTAGGCCTGGAACAAGATTTATGGGAGTCTCTCTGAAATCACAGAGAAAGAAAAAGATACCGGGCTGGGGGGAAGAGGCAGGTAGATGTGAATTCAGATGAGACAAACTCCATCTGAAGGGTGTAGAATATTCCTGTGAGGCTCCTAGTTTCCATCTCTGTTTTACGGATGGGGAAACTAATGCTTCAAGTAAAAAAATCCATGCTAGCAGAGTGAGTAATAGCAGAGGGAAGAATAAGGGCATACAAGTCCAGCCGTCCAGCTTTATGGTCTAACCCCCCTCCTTCTCCACACACTCCCTCTGCAGGGACGATGGGGTGAAAAGGCAGAAATTTTGTGTTATTTTCTGCTTGTACCAAACAAGGCGCATCCACAACTGGAGTTGAAATTGGGTTGGTCTTGTGGACACATTAGGCAGGAGACATCCAGCCAGCAGCCGCAGAGAAGCTCCCCCAGCACGATCCCTTCTTGCATGCGGTCCCGAGGCAAATGAGGCCTCAGCACAGCGAGAGGCACAGGTATTTCAGTCACGTTCCCTGGAACAGTTTCACCAGCTACCTCTAAGGCATTTTTTGTTGCTCCTACTGTGCAGCACCTGGCCCAGAACCAAGCTGGTCCTCCTGAGCACTTGTCATTTTCTCTCTTCCCTCTCCTCCTCTCTTAAAAAAGAAAAAAAAGAAAAAAAAGAAAACAAAACTGTTTCCCCACAGGCTGCAGACATAAGTGAGATGCAGGTGCAGGCTGCACAAAGCTAATGAGTTCAAATCCCAGCTCCCCGCACACCCTCATACAAGATGCCCAGCCCTTTGAAGAGTAAAAATGAAAACAGAACAAGCACAAGTGCATGCACCTGTAGGAGACGGCGGGCTGCTCCCTGCTCCGGCCGGCGGTGCAGGTGGAGAGGACCCCGCTCCAGGATGCCACGCTCACTTCATAGTAATGCCTTTTCCTGAAGAGCTTAAAAGCAAGACTTAAATATCAGCCTTTGTAGCACTGTAGTTAAGCTGGTCATTATTATCCCCATTTTATAAATGTAGAAACCAAGGTGCTGGGTAGAGCAGGGAACCCGTTTGTCCAGATCATGTGGTTTGTCAGGGCAAAGACGCAGGGTGGCTGTGCCAACCCCGGTGTGCCAGCCCCTTCCCCATCAGCTGTGGTCCTTGAGGTTTCAAAGCTCAGCCAAGGAACTCAGTTCCCTCCTCCTGTTTGTGGCAGTGACTGGCCACCGTGGCAAATTTAACGTAGAGGGAGGAAATGAAAACTGCTCCTTTCTATTTTGGAATAGCAGCAGCCAGGTGAGACTCCAAATTAGGCCAGGAGTAGCAGTGTGGCACCACCTGTCCTGCGTACAGCACAGCTCACCCGTGCTTTCCAAACCAGGACCCACAAACCTCCCTGCAAGAGAAGCCCGAGCGAGGACCAACTGTGGATAGAGATGGGGACCAATGCCTCCTCTTCTATCTCGCTTCAAATCGTTGTGAAGTCCTGTACCTCACCCTGTCCTACAGGGAAACCACCTAATAGCAGCTTTGCTGAGGAGTCCTGGCACACGTCTTAATCACTGAAAAGCTTTGAAAGTCAGTGGGAGGAGAAACCTGTTCCTACAGCTTTAGCCAGTGCTTTCCAGAATAATCTCTTGCTTTTCTGCTGGCAGCTTAGGTTCCTGCTATTAATTTGCCTCTTTGCTACATACGGAGAGAAAGGGAAGCTGCCTCCTTCCCCTGCCCTCGACCGGCCGAGCTGCTGCCAGGCCCTTGCTGCAGAGCAAGCTCCCTCCGGGCCTGCAGCATTACACTGCCGGCACTGCCCTGCACATGACTGCACTAACCAGAAAAACAAGAGAGAGGCTTCAGCCCTGCCCTTGCAGAGACCCAGGTCCACATCCGTGGCGTTCAGCTGTCCTCCCTGCCCTCCCAAGGGTCTGCCTTTCCTGCTGCCTCTGCCCAGCATCGCCTCTGCCTCTCCAGGCAGTGTTCTCAGCCCTTCCCAGCACTGCGCTCCAGTCCTGGACCCCACGGCAGATCCTGACTCCATGCCCTGTTTGACAAGCTTTGTCTCACCCCCCTCCCCGCTCTCCAGCCACCAGCCCTACGCATGTCACTGCAACACGACAAACTTCACTTAATCCTAGAACACCTCAACACCTCTCCTGTACCCCAGGCTGGCGGGCACGCAGCCTTTCACTACGTGACATTCACGTTCACGTGCCTGCCCACTCACGGGCAGTCCCACAGAGCTGTGCTGTTACAATGCTTCATATCCAGAGACTGTAAACGTGCAAACCCCAGGAACAAGGACGGAATGCCCACACCCACGTGCCAGTGCCTGGATTAGGACAGAAGCCATTAGGTCCTGCAGTCAAGAGTGGACGGGTGCTGAGATTCCCCAGAGCCCTGCACACGCACCACTTAACAGGAAAAGAGCAGCCCCCAGCACCCTTGCTCACTTGAGACACGGCTCTGCAGGGCCACGTCGGCAGGCTTCGCTGTGCAGACCCAAGGCCAGCGGAAAACCTCCCTGCCTGGTCTGGGCTGCTCTGCAGTCAATCAGGATCACGCCTGGGTTTGCATGTCATTTGTGGCAGCTCCTGTTGGTGTGCAGAGCTCCAGCACACGGGGCAGGGCAGGGCAGGGCAGGGCTGTGCTGCCAGGCTGCTGGAGAAGCCCAGAGTGCCCAGAGCGATGGCAGCACCCAGCCTGGAGGTGCTGGGGGGAGAGACTCAGACCTCCTCCCCTCCCACAAATCCCTCTCCTGCCTCCTCCCAGCCTGTATTAGCTGGTGAAGACTTTCCTTTCTCTGTGGTGGGTTTTTTCTTTTGCAAAGCCCTGGTTTATTTAAAGCACGTGGTCCCACAGCAAGCAGCATGGAGGGAGTAGAGGGAAACGTGCTGGAACCAGAGAGCGGGCTCTGCTGTGGCAGGTGTCGGCACAGTGGTAGCATGAGGAGGGGCCCCGAATCCTGTCCGGTTCCCCAGAAACTCTGCTCTAACAGCCCTGGGGGTTGGGAGATCTGGTTACCCACTGGACAGAGTCCCCTTGGCTGGTCTGCCCAGAGGGCAGGATACTGCTCCTCTCTTCTTGCTGGGAGCAGCTGGTACTGGTGGAGTTAACCCCTTCACCTGCATCACGTTTAGTGTCGCACTCTGCAGCTGTCTGGGCAGGTGGAGACCCGCAGGCTGGGGAAGCCCCTGCGGCGTGTCAGCCAAGCGGCGCTTCTCCGCAGCGTTGCTGCCTGAGCAGCTTTCCCCACCTTGGCTGCTTTGCCATTTACTCACCAGGAGATGTTTCAGGTTCGCAGAGAGTTGCAAAGCACTTTCTGCCTCTGGTTATTAACCTGCATGCAGGGCTGCAAGGGGTGGCAGAAAATAGGACAGGAAGCCGGGGGTGTGCTTAGCCCCAGTTCAGGCGGTCCTGTGTGCATCCAGGCACAGCCTCGCAGCTGGTGACAAGGGGCTAAATCCATTCGCGGTGCAAACAAGTGTGACTCGCGGTTCAACCCCAAAAGCCAGCGTAAAACCAGGCCTGAGCTGGACCCCGTGGGGTGGCAGTACGCAGAGCTCCGAGCTGAGACCAGCTGCCTGTTTCCTCGGGGAGCTGAGCCGGAGCTCTGGCCAATGTGCCTGATTTCCCTCTCGTTTATTTTAGACTTTCAGCAAGACATTTCCACAGCTACTCCCGATTTACACCAGTGGGAATAAGCGATGGTCCAGGCCCCTCCTCCCAGAAGCCTGGCTGTGGTTCCTCAGATTTCTTCCTCGCAGAAAGCATTGAGAGTCCATTTTTTCCTTGTTAAATCATCTGATTTTTTTGGCTCCCCTTTCGATAGGAATTCTTTCTTTCTTTTGCATTAATTTTGCCCAGTTCCAGCACTGACCCATGTTTATGAAAGGGGCTTATGAGCTGTAATGTTAACTAGCCTCAGTTTGCTGATTCAGCAGCAGAATAAATAGGTAATTACACTCTGCCATATGTGTCTCTAATTCCAAATAGATGGTGTCCAAAAGGCGCTGTGCATTACCAGCGGATGACTGGAGTTGGGACTGTAAAAATGAGTAAATTGGTCCCCAAGGCCAGAAAAAGCTCTGTCAAATCCCACTGTTTATATCATACTGAGTGGCTGACTTGTGGTTATTTTGTAATTTAATACTGCTAAATGTCAACGGGAAATCCTTTCAACTACAGTTTGATACCTAGTGACAGAAAATCATTCAAGACTTAGACAAAGCAGCTAGCTCAGAGAGGTGCATTTTTTTTCTTTTAATCTTTGCATAAAGAGTGATCTTGCAGCAGCTGCCCTGCCCTGGAGGGGAGAGGGCAAACACACTGCTTGCGTCTTCTTCCCCCAAAGATGCACCCTTCCTATGCCATGCCTGCGGCAGTGACGGTCAGGCGTTGGGCAGGGCTGCCTGTACCTCTCTTTCCTAGAGCCGGAGTCGCTGGGCTCGGCATTCCCTGTGCCTCCCCAGGCAAGCCCAGCTGGGCAAGGTTTTTTACTCCTTGTCCTGCACAGCCCATCCTGTGAGACCAACTCTTTTGCCTGCATGTTTGTTTATAAGAAAACAGAAAACCCAGAATGGCCACATTCTCCAAATGCTTCCTGTAAACAAATCCAAATACTCGTGCACACGCAAAGGCTGCTGGAGCTACACTGGGAAAAGAGCTGCAGAGAAGAGATTGCAAGTGACTTGTGATGTGTCTCTTTGAAATGATGAACTGAATCTTGTACGCCGTGTTAAATAAATATGTCTAAACTTGCCCAAAGCAGCCTACCGCGCTGCATTCAAGGTGCCGTCCTGCCCACCCAAAGAGCTCCGCAAAGGACTGCTGCTGGGCAGCCATCAAAACAGCAAACAGGAGTAATCTATTCTGGTGCTTCCAGCTGCTGGTCACCTCCTCAGGCAGGGACAGTCATCGCCTTTTCCCTGGGATCAGAGCATCATAGTGGTGCGTGTGGCAAGGAGGAAGAGACTCAGCTCAGAGCTGGCTGTGCGCAGCCCAGGGAGACCTGCCGTAAGCTCTGCGCTTTGGCAGGAAAATGTGCCGGACACTTGCCGTGGGAGGGCACCAGCCTGTGACACACACGGTGGAGGGGGACACTGACCACAGCCCAGCCCAGACATGCAAGCGGGGAAGAGTTTTTCCTTCTTTATGAACACACACAGATCTCTGCTTGGTACAGGTTCAGGCTATATTTCAACAGCTCTTTGTGCTGGGCAGCAGCAGCCATGTTTTCCAGGGCTGCTGTCCAAGCAGGGTCTATCGCACCTGATATTCTTTGCTCAGTCTGTCTCCAGCAGATCTCTCGTCTCTAGGGGCTGAACAGAATAATTAGAGGTCTGAGAGCTGGACAAAGCCTGTCTGGTGGATGGGGTAATTTACAAATGCTCCGACTGTCCACGCTCCTAAGCCAAAGGGGAAGCTTAATTAGAGGCACAGGAGAAATTCATCTGGGAGAAAATTAGGGCAGAGAGAAGCCCCACCCCACCAGAGGCAGAAGGACACCCTCGGTGCAGCCAGCCCCTTCCGAGAATCCTCCTGCTGGCACGGGCCAGGGAGCAGGGCTTTGCTTGGAAGCAATGGGCAAGTGGCAGCCCTGTGCCTAAGAGCAAAAAAGGTACAGTCGTCCACTCATTGACTCTCCGCTCCCTCCTGCTTTGGGAAGCTCTGACAAGATGCACCGTACTAGCTCAAGCATCTCCCCAGGGCTGCGTGGCCCGGCCTTATGTTGGCAATTGCCAGCTCAGGCTAATGGGGTCTGCGGGGAAGCTGTTTCACACTCAATTCTTCTGTTATACGCTGTTAGCTGCAAAGTGGGGGGAGCTGCACAAGCTGCTCAGGCAATATGTCTGCACAGATCCCACAGGATCCTGTCTACTGCTCTTCAGTGATCCCTTAGGATCCAGTCTGCATCCTCAGGTTTAGGCCAGCGGGGTCTAGAAAACAATGACTGAACAGCTCAAACCTGTCTCTGCCAGGCTGGGGGAAGAGCAGAGTCACACAGCAGGAGCTGCCTGGCTCCATGTAGCATCAAGGCAACGGGCACCAACATAAATTCAGACCAGGCTCGAGACTGTCACAGTACCAGGAGTGCGAGCAGCTTGTGTCACAGCTTCTGGGGCTGTGCCAATTCTTACAAGAAAGCACTTCAAAGGTTTGTTCCTTACAAACTCCCCAAAAATCTGGAGAAGCCCTGTGATTTAGGAGGCAATATTCTTCTCCCAGTGTTTCCTCTCCCAGTCTGGGGGATGGAGCTATTTTGTGGCTAAGGCAGCCAAAGGCTGGGGCACAGAGTCCTAGATCTGCTCCAGCGATTTGCTCTGGGGCTTTAAGCAAATCCTTTTTGGCCCGGCTTCTTGCAGGCACCTGACAGAGACAGGAGCCAGTGTCTAAATGCATTCCTTCTCTCAGTCTTACTTCCCCCATCTGTAAGCTTGGTTAATACTATCTCACCCCTTCCCGGGATGGTGCTAGTCTTCATTAGTACATCTGAAGCATGCCGAGATCTGCAGATGAAAGATATACAATAATGCAATGATACCGCGTGACTATCTGTTGGACTTGGAGACTCAGCCCTCACCCTGTATGCAGACTTGGCAGTTCCTGGCATCCCCAGAAACACCGGTTAAACAGCTGGGGCACTGAGGGGAAAGTCAGCAACGTCCGTACCATAGCTGGAGAGGTGAGCAGCTGCCATCCTTGACAGCCCCAGTACAACTGTAAATATTTTTGTTTCTACAGGACTGTCAAATCCTAATTCCTACTACATGGGGCAAAGGCACCTAAATTCACTCTCTAATTCTGCAGCACAGTTTGAGGAGAGGAAAACACCTATCACGCAGTAATCACTGTCACCCCTGGAGCCCCAGAGGAGTTCCCCTCCCACCTGCAGCATTCTGCCATGCTGTGGAGAGACGGGAAGTTTGTTTCCTCGTGGAGCTTAATCTGGCCCCTCGGCTCTTCTGATAAACAGCTCAAAGTAGGATTTACTCAGGGTAATTCAAAGCCATTCTCCTACCCTCCCCAGCGTGACACAGAGAAGGTTGAGAGTGGGTCCCCTGCTCTGCCTGGTAGCCTGGATGCAGCCTAAGTGCCTTTTTGGGTAATCCGTATTTTTTTCATCACAATGAAGCTAGGTCCTGTGCAGGGCTCATCCCGCCTATTGCTTTCTAAATTCAGAAACTCAAAAAACTGCAACCAGGAAAATAAATTCAACTCACTGGCACAGCTGAGCTGAAGCCCTGTGCTAGCCCAGCATGAGGAAGATGGAGTCATCTTTAATGCTGATGTGGGGTGCTACAACATCCCTTTGGCGTGCTAAGTACTGCCTCTCACAAACTCACCATCGAAAACCACAGTTGTTTGCGGGGCTTGGGGCACCTCACAGGAGGAGTCAGTCTGGGAATGACAGTTGTTCCCACTCACAGACTGACTCCCACTCAAAATGCAGCAACTTCCCTGGCTCGCAAGGGCCGAGTCAGACATTTCCAGGGCAGGCCAGGCGCTCAGGTTAGGACTGGCTCTAGCACAATCCGCCACTGGCTTCTGCTGCTGCTACCTGCAGCCAGAGAGGCACAGGAGAACTGTGGGATGTCTCTAGCCACTAGGAACTACTATTCATGTGACCTTTCTTTCCCCATGGCTTCATTTGGCCCAAAACCCAAAGTCCACAGCACCCACACTGTGCTGCATCTTCACGCTTTGCCCCGTCTGAGGCTGCTGGGATGCGTGTTGCATGCACACAGCTTCCTGCGAGCGGATATAAGGCTGGGAGAACTGAGATATGATATGTAGGGGGATTTTGTAGATTATAACAGTATCTCAGATTTCTACTTTTGAGATCAACATGAAGGGGAAAGTCTAGGTTGCACAATAGTCCCTGTAAAGCAAGGCAGCCACTCCTGCACAGCAGAAACAGCTTCACTCTGATGCTCCCAAAGCCAAGTTAACTCCCGAACTGCTTACTTCTAAAGCTCCCTACAGCAAGATCCAGCCTCTGGGGTGCTGAGGGGACCCATGAGACAGGGGTGTGTGGCTCCCCAGTGTTCTGAGAAATAACAGCTGAAGATGCCCAGTCCTGGTTTGTTTGATGAGGTTTCTGGGCCGGCCATACCTCCTGAAGTGAGGTCCGTTTTTCCTTGCATCCCTGGGCCTTACACAAGGCACTGCTGACTCGTGCATTTGGGGACCAAGTGCCATAAAGAGGATGCCTGGGCACACGTGGTGGCACTGAGTCCTTCACACTGCGCATGGCTGGAAAAGGGGGCTCTGGCAGGCAGGTGCAGAACAGCTTTGAGAGAGTGTGACTGGCCAAGACAGTCATTTGAGGAAAACCGCCCTGGCCAGAGAGGTAACGTGTCCTGGCTCCAGCCCAGCGGGGTGGCAGGGACAGGGGGAGATGAACTCCTCAGACCTGCAGGGATGAACATGGAAACAGGGCTGCATGTGCTGTTTGCCCTGGGGTTAACCGTGTTTCTGGGGGAGGAGGGCTCGGTGAGGGGTTGTCAGACATGCGGCTGTGCTTTGGCAGGCTAGATCTGCCCTGTCACCCCTGCCTGAAGTGACACCTGCCAAGCCCTTCCACTCCAGCGGGGAGAGATTAAAGGATGGAGTGGCTGGCAGTTGAAGCTCAGTTCGTTAGAAAAAGTCCTGTTAATTGGGTATTAACTGGCCTCTGCTGGGGATTGGGGACACATGGGCTGGGAATACAGGAGCTGCAGTGTGGTGCTTGTCAGACATTTGAACTTTGGCAGGCTGGTGTAGCTGGCATGGGGAGGGCAGCCCAGCCCTCAGCTGGCATGTCAGGCCATGCCCCTTGGAGATTCACGGCTGCTATTGTCTTGGCCAGAATAATCCCTCTTACTGGGACGCTAGTCTGTTTTTTCCGCTCCATCCCAGATTGTGTATCACACCTCTTGGGCTTTGCTCAGTTTAAAAATACATGTTTAGGGCTTAATCTGTGCTGCTCTAGGGCACAAAGACCAGGCTGGCCCTGAGATCACCTGACATTAAGTCCTGAAACAAAGCCCTTAGGGCAGAGTCCTCATACTTTGGCACTGAAGTCTCAATTCCAGTCGCCTGGAAACGTAACAGGATTGTCTCCGTTTAGTGGGATTATGTCTGAAAAAGCCTTTTGTTACTGCTACTCTCTGCTCCGGGATTGACAGCTGAATCAAACCAGATGGGAGTCCCACGGTCAGAGCGAGGAAATGGTGGAGGGCTCCTGGCTCTGACATGGGTTGACCTTGGACAAGTCACTCCATTGCCCTACACTTGGCCTCTCCTCCCTGGGGCAGAGGCGAGGAAGAGGCCTTCAGGGATCAAATGCCTTTTGCCCTAGACATGCCAGGAAGCTGTGTGCAGCTCAAGTAGGGGCAGGGGTTATTGTCACTTCTGTCCCTCTTTGACCTGAGAAGCGAGTCTCATGTACGTCAGAAACGGCATCCCGCAGTGGGTGCTGTTGGGGGACAAGCGTGTGGCTTTTGGCGATACAGCAGGTCACGTTCACAGGGGGCTAAGCAAACACGGGGAGTACAGAGATGAAATGGGAAACATGAGGTTTGCTGTTAATCATTCCTGTCTCCCCTTTATGTCAAACCACACCAGTGTCCCCTCGCAATAGCACCCTGTCCCACAGGCCAGGCCTCAGCTTCCTTGGTCTTGGTGGCATGAAACTGCCCAGCCCAGAGCACCCCCAGCTCTGCTCTGAGCAGCAGCCCAAAGATGATGCTGCTGTAGGTGCCTTTCAACGCAGAGTTGCAACCAACCAGCTCCCCCTGACACTTGCAAAGCTGCAGTAATGACGGAAGCCTCTCTACCTTTAAGGCATGAGGTATGCTATACACAGCAAGGAGGTTTGCCTAATTAACTCCGATTGTATATGACATTGTCATGTTGATTTACTAAATATACGCGGGAAATCTCTTTATTTCACCAGCTGATTGGTGACATAATCTGGGTCTGTAAGGAGCAGCCTTGACACCAATTCCCTCTGGTTATGTTACCTGTCTTTTCCACCTGCAGTCGCATCAATGAAGCCCACAAGGAACTTCAATACCTAATTTATTCATTTTGCTTCTGATTTATAGTAAAAAGGAAAGGATGTCAGGATACACTTGTCTAGAATGACAATCAAGCCCAGAACCCTTCCAAGCTCGCGCCTTCTCAAGAAGTAGAAGGCTTCACCTTAGCAGCGTGCACATCGTGCAGATCGCAATTACCAACCACTTTTGTGTTCCTGTAGACTCACACCAGCTGGGAGAAACTTTCCAGATAACACAAGCCTAGAAAAGTCAATTACCTTGCTGCCTTATCTGCTAAAGATATGGGCATCCCTGACTGACACATGACATGTTCAATCATGCTTCTCATGTCCCCACTTGCCCCAGAATAATTACTCCATGTTTACCAGGCTGTGCTGAGGTCCTGCTTTTGTACTGCACCGTGGTGGAAAGGGCAGCACAGACCCCTGGGATCACTTGTATGAGCAGCAGGCACAGGATGAAGACTCAAGCTGATGCAAATGAATCCACAACTGTCTGTGGATGAGTCCCAGCAAAACTGCAGTATGGCTCAAGGAGCCATATTATTCATTATATCCACATTATTCAACCCTACTTACACCAAAGTACAGATTTTCAAATCTGCATTTGCTATCTAAAGAAAATGGACTCTAACACAGCTCTGAAAATCTCATACTAAAACTTCTCCCCTCTTGTGCAACGTGGGAAATTTTCAAAAGTTTGTTTTGGCAGCAAACTGTTTTTAGTATCTAACCATGTGCCAGAAGGTCAAGGCTTTCCTCCGCAGATGGAGAGCAGAGAAATAATTTCTGATCTCCTCTTTAGAGGCCACAGTGAAATCTCTTTCCGAAAGAGAATACAGTCCTACGTGAATCGTTGAAAAGCAGCTGTTGTTAGTTAGTGGTGCCTCCAGAGCACGGCTGCAGACTTCCACTTGCACAGGTTTGCAGTAACTGGGATGGTCTGTGGCATGTGCAGCTCCTGCAGGACCTGACATGAATTTTTCAGGGTTGAGAGGGACTGGGAGCCACATTCCCTGGTCCCAGCACAGAGCTGGAAGGAGCATTGTCCTGTACCGTTCATCCTGCCCCAGCTCAGCACATCACCATCCCAGGCCACCACAACGGCATTTCCCATTGACCACAACTCTGTTTGGCATTGTTTCCCAAACTTGGAGCTTTTTTTTAAGGCCCAGCCCATCACTAAAGCGGTTGTTCTCAGGGGCCAGCAGTGTAAGTGGCCTTACACTGGCAGAGGCACCCTGGGAGACTAAGAATGCCTCCTTCAGCAGTTCTCTGAGCTGCTCCAATTTCTGCCTGGAACAACTAAAGTTACAGACCAAAACCACTTCCTCCTGCACATGGACTGTCCTCATCAATGCAGCACTCCTCATCACAGTGAAACAAGAGCCTCATTTGGCAGAGCAATCAGGGGAGCAGGGTTAGCTACTCAAAGGGATGTGCAGATACTCTGTGTCAGGCGTGGAGCCTAGCTCAGCAACAGAGAAAGCAGGGGACAGGGGAACATGCAACTCCATTGGACGAGAGCCTAGTTAAGATCCGTCTGTGTCAGCCCAAAGCTTAATCTGGATTGATGCAAACTGCAGAAAGTATCATTAGAGACTGTCTGGGGAAGTCACAGAGCTTCTCTGCTCCCTTCTTGTCTTCCCCAATAATAGAGATATTTCTGTTTACAAAGGTGGACTTGATCCTTAGAATTTCCTCTGTAGATCTCTAGTATTTGCATGTGTCACCCTGTTTTCCCTGGCTCATTAATCACTCACTGTGCTTGTCAAATTGGAGCAGTGCCTGCTGTGCTCCCGCAACCTGCTATAGGGGCCCCAGGCTGAGTGTTTCTACTGCTACTGTATGTAGCTGCTTTATGGCACTTCAGAATGCAGCCCCCCACAGTGTGCCCGACGCGCACTTCTGCAGCACACCCTAAGAGCCCCCACATCAGCACAGGAGCATTGCCCTGGCTGACCGCATGGCACACGGCTGGCTTGTTTGCTACAGAACAAAAAGCTTTCCTTAAATTCCAAATAAAACACCTTTCATCATCCCTGGGGCTGGTCTGGTGTCTCCCGTACACTGACACACATATACATGCGTGGCCTTTACTGTGCCTCCAGCGCAGCACCCAGTGAGCCGAGGTCCCTGTGCCTGGGGCAGGAGAGCCTCCAACCGGGTCCTGATCTACACAGTACACGATACAAGTGGTCTCCTGCTCTAGACTTCAAACCTCTCTCTCTTCCATTACGTTCTCATTCTTTGGTTCATTTTCTTCCCCTTCAGCAAACATGAAGAAAAAAGAGAAAAAATATGTCTGTACACGGCCTCACATCCACTGGCTTTAAGGGCTGTTAAGTTCAGGCCAGGGCTGAGATCTGCTTTCCAGGTGATAGCCTGTTTTCTCCCTGCGCATCTCACCCGTAACGCGATGCTAGCTCGTTTCTTCTCTTCACCAGTAGCAATGGCTTTTTACAGCACAGTCCCTGTCTTTGATATGAGATGAAAGCGTATCTTGCCCAGCCACCCCAGGGAGTGGGAGAACTGTGGGGAGAGAGGGAGAAGATGTCAACAATATGTCAGGAGAGCTCCTGAGCAAAGACCTGTTTACAGCAGAGGCAGCCCAGACCGGTGAGACAGGTCCCGGTACAGTTTAAACGAGGTCACTTGGAGCCGGGATGGGGTTCAGGCCTGTCTCAAGCAGAGCAGGGTTTGTCTCTGCAGTGTGCAATGTCTCTGGCTGATTAGGAGCAAAGCCCATCTCCTCCTTCCTGCCTTCCCCGTCAGCTGGAGCACACGGCTTACAGGAACAGCTCCCTTTTTTTCTTCTCTCCCGATTTTAATGACCAGTCTCTGTGATTGGCACGAGGAGCTGAGTCCTGGTAGGGCTGGGGAAATTCAATATTGCTAAGACCAGGACAGGAAACAGCAATGTGTTCCTGTAGTCACAAATCCACTTTAAGTAATTTGTGTATTAAACTGAAGATGACACAATGAAATGCTGAAATTATCTTGGTCTATCCCAGCTTACAGGGCAAAATGAACCTAAAAGGGTCAATTTGGTATTTCTAAGACACCTATCACCTTGTTATCAAGCTCTGAAATATCTGTTTAGGCATTTTTCAAAGCTGATCTATTAGGGTGGGAGCAGGACCAAGGGAGGCTCGGTTACAGAGCCTTCTGCAGAGTGAGGCACATGCCGACAGCACCTCCGGTGAGCCCCGGGGCCATGGGACAGTGGGATCCCTCGTCCAACACTGTTCTGCTATGCTCAGTGTTAACAATTTAAGCTGCAAGGAGTGCCATGTGGCCCCGGACAAGGAAGCTCTGCAAGATCCCCATCCTACAGAGCAAGCCAGGGATGACAGGGGACAGGAGATGTTTCCTTGGACATTGATCAGAAAAATCCCACAGGTTCAAGGTAGTTCCTTCCATTTAGAAGATTTTTAACAAAAATGTCCCTGAGCTTCCTGGTCTGTGGAGCTAGGTGAGAGACTTCAGGAAAGCCAGGTCTCTCAGGAGATTACCAAGACTGCCTATTTGTAGTCAAGTCGGAGGGACTCCAGAGGTACTGCCAGTCATGGCCGACTGACAGCCGCATTAACCAGAAGGGCAGCTGGGCTCCGACTGAGGAGTGGAAAAAGTTAACTCTGCCTCATCTCCAATTGCAGAGACACGGAGCTGAGAGCTCCAGAAGCCAGGAGAGACACAAGGCTGCCTTTCTGCACATGCTGTTTACTTTGCTCTGTATCAAAGTATCAAAGACTGGAAACCCAGGATGAAACCCTGATGCTTGCTCTTCAGTATGTCTGTGTCCATGCAGGGCTGTGAGACCAGCTGAGGCTCCCATTTTAACCCCCCCCATTTCAACTTTTCACCAGTGAAAATCAGAGTTTGAAGGACAGTCTGAAATTGAAGCTTAATGAACTAACTTTTGAAGTCTTATTTGAATGTTAAAATGAAACCATGTAAACCTCCAGCTGAATCCCATTAATAGCTATTAAATTTCCCAAAGGAGTTAATAGCAAGTTATTGATTTGCACGCTCAGCAGTTGAGCAATGAAAAATAAAAACTAAGACCACAGAAAGCTGGGAGAGTAATGCCAGAATCACACTTTGACACAAACGTCACTGGCAAATATTTCACTTAAGGTTTTCCATATGACAAGTCAAAAGAGGGAATACAAAAATCCACTGTCTTTAAATGTGAAGCTGGACTGCTGTAATCCTATGGATTGTTTCAGGTAGAATATATGCCCTTTCCACAGTGCTGTGGTAATTTTTTTCCTACTGTTCATTAGGAAATTGCAACAAGAGCCTTGAAAACACATACTCATACATGTCTGTGAAAGTGAAGAGTAGGCCAGCTGAGCCACGCTCCCCTCCTCACTAACTCACTTTACGATGCGCTTAAATATAAGCTACTGCTTAGTCACATACCCACAGATACACACACATTTCCATTCATATTTCAGTCATCCCAAACTAAGTATTTCTATTAAAAATCTCTACAAATGCAGAAAGGCAAGACATACCCCCAGTATTGAATGGCAATTTAGCAATTCACTTTCCTCTAAAACTTGTCTACTGTAATCTTCATCAAGAAAATCAAGCCAACCCAAAGCAAATTAATATAGATATGCCTGCTCAAAGTAAATAATTGTTAGAGCAATCTCTTCTGGGGAGGGTTTGATTCTCTTCTTTTCTTACTGTTTACAGAGTCACTGCCAAAGAAAGGACATGTTTCATTTTCTCCACTTCAGTGGGGTGATCTAATGGACTGGAAGGGGACTCACTAAAGCTCTAGAGCATGGTATAAATGGGCAACAGCCATTAGACAATGCAGGAACAAGACAAATCAGCCCTTTTTAGCTTCAGGTCCTCTATATAGCCCATGGGATTGAGCTAATGCAAGAATTAGCCAAATAGAAAACCAAGCATTGTCCCTTAATGACGGGAGCTGCCTTCCCTCAGGGACAGAATGCGTCCCTGCAAGCAAGACAGAGGGACACTGGGAGGAGACATGGTGGCAGAGAGCCACAATTAGGGGGGCTTTGTGGTGAAGGTAGCAGGGGAAGGGGATTTTCCACATCGCATCTTACAGGGAAGGAGTTTGAGGAGCCTGTGATACTGTTTCCCTGGCCCAGGTGCTGGGAACGGACAGGGCCGCATTTTCAGCTGAGACTGTACGTGTACAGGCTGCCTGCCAGAGGACACCTGGGTTGAGAGACGGCCCCGTAGCCCAGCCCCGGGTTGCTCTATGCTGTCCTCCACAATGCATTCACCAGTTAGAGCAGTCCAAATTCCCTTTGACTCATCCCTGTGGGGCAGCTGTGCACTTACTTGACTGACTTCTGGGAGCATTCCCTGGCATAAGTGATCAGGAAAAGAAATTTTCAAAGTCACCTGAGTCAGCGGTATTCACAAGCCTAACCTTGTACTTCACCCACACAGGCACTTAGACCAGAACTGCTTACAGGCTTTTCCAGTCTAGGCGCCGGAAACAAGTCTGTGTCTGACCTCACCACTCACCCCAAAAGAGCAGTGCTGCTGTCTGGAATATCTGTGATCAATATATAGAATCAGAGAGTCTGAAATAGTTGTTGTAGAACAGAAGTGAAAGTCGTACTTCAACACACCACCTTGTTCCTGGAACAGGCACAGAAGCAAAATGAGCTGTAGAGGTTAGTCACTGCCCTGACCTCGTGCTTTGGCGAGAATGGAGTCACAGGGCTGAAACAATGCCATTTCCTGTGAAAAATGATTCAGAAGTCTAATGCACACCCCACTTCCCAGCCCAATTTGGCGTCTCCTAATTCCACGCTATTTCTACCATTATTCAAATACTACATCCCTTTGAAATGCCTGTAAAGACACCTGTCCTGACTTGCCAGAGGGTTCAGTTCATGCTTTTCTCCCACATCTCTTTCTACAACCTTGCTTGATTTCTCGGCCCCTACTGTGAAAATGACCACACCGACCTTGCTGCAACGTAAACAAAGAGGAGTTGCTCCACTAAGTAAGTGAGAAGAAACATTATCAGATGAAGATCCAAGGAGAAGGCAAGCCAGCACATCCAGCATTCCCAGGGTGTCTTGGCAGATGCGTACAAAGGCCTGCAATGCATTTGTTGCTATTGTACCTATGTCTGTGCCTGTATGCATGCTGACATCCAGACAGGAAAAGAGAGATTTGCTTTTCTCAGTGTTTGCTCCATTTTGGCTCAGCACCGTGAGTGGACTCAGATCCATTCTGAATGCACGTCCCCTACCTTCTTCTCTGCCGACAGGTGTCCTGATGCAGCACTGTGAACAGCTTTATAAAGACAAGTGCACTTTAGAGTGTGACCCTCTGAAAGGCATTTACGGCTAATGGGGAAAGGCAGAGAGAGAATAAACATGTATTTTGAAAAAAGGCAGTGTAAAATGGTGTAGAATTAAGCTAGCAGAACAGAAGTTACAGCTGGAGCCCATGATCCAGGCTGAATAACTGAACAGCTGGAGGCCTTGTCCTTGAGGTGCCGGGGGGTGGCTTGTTCTTCAGATAGCTATTTACCACTAGCACATTTCCAGATCTATTGGAAAGTCTTGTTACAGTTTCAAAACAACAGTCACCTCTCCTTACACCAAAATGAAAAAAAAAAAGGCCGATAAAATACAGAGTAGCCTCACAGGCAATTGGAGGTATGGCAGCTCCTACCCACTGGGTATAATTTTTAACAACCCAAACCAGCTCCAGAATAAAGCACAGAAAATGTCAGCCCTTTGTATGAAAGGGCTTTTGAAAAAGCCAAGCTGATTCCAATTTGCCGGAGGCATTAAGACAGCATATGTCACAGTGCCTGGGAACTGAGAGGGTAAGAGTTGGCTCCAATGTGCCAGATAATGGAGCCGCTACTACTAGTCCAGTGAGCTCCGGCTGCCACCCTGCTCCTGGTAGCAGTTTCCAGCATGCTGGCACTTGGTGCAGGCCACCTGGAAGCCAGATTTGGTCTGTCGGAGGAAACTGGGACCTATTTTAGTCGCCCAGATGCAGCTTAGCTCATTTGCAAGAGGCAGCCTGCCACATCAGAACTCCTTTAGGAAGCACCAGGAGGCAAACCAATCTGCTGCCTCCGAAAACAAGATGGGTAGGAGGGTGCGTCTCTGCCCCTGCTTAGATGGGGAGCAGAGGGGATTGCTGGGGGAGGCAGGAGAACACAAGGGCTGTCTCCTCACTGAACACCCTCTGCTTTGCTTCAGGGAAGAGCTCTGACATCCCCAGGCTTAGACATAAAACTCCAGGGCAACTGAAGTTTGTGCCAACATCTCCTGGACACTGCTAGGGCCTGGCACATCGAATGCGGGTAGAGGCCTTGCAGGGCAGGGAGACCCCCCAGCAAATGCCTCTCCAACTCTGCTTCCCACCGGCTGCCCCCCTTCCCAGGCAGGGGCCACCCCTCGCTGACTGCTATTTTGAGCAACCCCCACAGCTACTCTGGCCGGAGAGGATCTACTGTTGAAGAGGCCAGGGAGGTAAGTAATCTAGTCCCTTTCGGGGCTAGCCATGGACATATTTCACCCGATGGCATTGACAAGGGATGTCAGTGTCCTCAAGAGTCAGCGACCCGCTGAGCAAAGAGGGAAGAGGGTCAGGACTGGTCCCTGCAGACCTAGTGAAACAGGAGAGTTGAAGAGCTTGCCCTGAGTCTTAACCTTGGGGTCTGGTGCGTGGTGGAGCCAGATAACAGGGTTGCACCAGGCCTCCGTGCTGCTTCTCCAGACAAGGCTGCAGAGCCTGTGGGGCAGTCCTCTGCCTCTTCTCGCTGCCAGGAGGGACTGCCACCGTGCTGTTCCCTGCCACGCTCTCAGCCTGGCCACACAGCTCCCCTTGGAGACTGCATCATCTGATCACCTGCGCTGGATCTGGGTCTGCACCCGCTCCCTGTGGCAGCTTCCTTCCAAAGCAGAGCTAAGCGAGCATGCAGCACACCGGAGAAGCTGCTAAGCTACGACAGCAGTGTTGGAAGGCGTGTCATGGCACTGGTAGGTGGTATGTACCCAGGGAGCACAGAAAGAGCTAAGCCAGAGCAGAATAGTGAAATATTGCCATCTCTTCCTGGGCCTGGCCTTCTATCAGATATAACTTCCTTCTCTTTAGTCATACATTCCTGTTCTCCTGACAGAATGCAATCTCAGACCTAACAGCAGAGGCGACTGAAATGCCCGCGCTCACACATACCCCTGTATCCTCTTTCTTGCTCCAGCTGGAAGGTATCTGCTTGACTACCTGAGGAGAAGCAATAAAATTGCCCCTCCACAGTCAACTGTCAGCCTCCGGGAGAGCAGTGCTGTTCATGGCTATTTGTGATTCAATAAAAAGCAGTGGAAATACATCCACAGAAAAGAACAGGAGACCCATGTCCTCTTGAGAGAAAAATCAGTCACTCCCGCATCTATTGGCCTGTTTTCTTACCAGAAACTAGTGGCCAGGTGGTATGGACAGGAATGAGTCAGACACAGGACTGGTCATAAAGTGAGCAGGAAATGAGAAGTATTGTCCGTGCAAAATGTGCTTATCAGAGGGCTGGAATGAAAATGTTCATTTTCTTAGGGAATGTTTTTAGTGGAAATCTTTCAAGTATTTTTTTTTAAGAAAAAGGCCTAATGCTTCAAATTTTTCACTTTTATTTTTTCAGTATAGAGAAAGGCTTTTAAACCATGCAAAGGTTTAAAAGGCCGTTATTTGTGGGATAAAATGTTCTCTGACATTAGCCTGCAGTGAACATCCCACGAACGCCAGTTTACTGGTAGGAATGATCACAAACCAGCAAATCCTAAACCACCCTGAAAGAATGTTCCATAAAGGGAATTATGGGCTCATAAACCAGCTTTTGCACCTGATGCCATGAGTTACACTTACCCGGTTTGGGAAGTGAAATGCTATCACGTGCACTGCATGTCAAACCAGAGCAACGCAAACTTCAATTGTACATGCTGGCCGTTTCCTGTCACAAACAAACTGCAGACCAAGAACTCCTCATTACTACCTCAGTCGTTTCAAAGCGTAAATGTAATTATCATGATCTGATCAGGGACAACAGAGAAAGAGGCGTAATTTGCTGACAACAGTATTTGCAATAATTAATCTCCCAGATCTTGCCTTACAGGGTCATGGACGTCTTGAAATGGGAAATGGGATGCTTAAATCATTTGTGTCCCTTTAATCATCTGCACCAGCTGGGGTGACTCAGGGCCTCCCGCCCAGAGTCTGGCGGGTCCAGAGAGGACAGGCAGGGCTTGGGCGCTCCCACCCCGAGTCCAGCAGGCTGCCTGAGTCCCCGTCCCTTCCAGGGACCAGGACTCTGCAAATCAGGAGGAAAAGCCCTGCTTTCAGTTAATGGGAGGAGCTGTAAAGCCTTTACAGACATCAGTTCAAATAGCATTTATCACCACTGGAGTAGTTCAGCATGGAGGTTGTAGCCCTAAACCGAAATGCCATCAAACTAACGCCACAAGCTCTGGGGTTTACCACAGGTTGAGTGTGGGGAAGTTTCAGCTACACTGATGAATAAAGAAGACACACAGATAAGACGGGTGTAAAATCAGTAACCAGACAGCATGTCTCAAGCGGGCTTGCAGCCTAGCAGCATGGGGAAGAGTCAGGCAGAGCAGACAGGGCATGGGGAAGGTTTAGAGAAGCCAAGTCAGGCATTAACCTTGCCCTGCGAGGTGCCAGGAGAGCTGGAGGAGCTCAGCATCTAAAGCCTCGCTAGTCCTTGGCCTTGCTGACATGACCCACAACAAACCAGTGGCTGGCAGTGGGAATAGCTGGCTGCTGTGCTGAAGACATCTCCACTCCCTCACAAAAATCAGGGATGTGTCCCGCATCCCCCCTGTGCTCTGTCTGACCGCAAAGGGCTTCGTTTCAGCCACCCAACTGGCCTCAGGAGGGAAAAGATTACATAAGCAGGGGCATGCGTGTCTCCAGGTCTGCCCATGTGCTGCTTGTCCTCACAGCATCCAGGCAGGTGGGTGGTGCAGTGTGAGATGGGAATTGGCTGGTGCTGCTGTAGCAGCCATGCACTGTAAAAATGAGCCTGAGAGAGTAATATTTCGTTCATGGGGGGAAAAAATCCTGCTCACTTGAAAGGCAGCTGAAGCAGAGATTAAAAAGGGTGCCTGAAAGAGGTAAATAGAGCCAGGATGCAAGCTGCATTTGGAGTCACCATTTCCATTGTTGAGCTCTGGCCCCTGGGCTGAGATTGGCTCACTTTGCTCCCTGGAATGAGGCCTGTCAAAACTCTCCTACCTTTGATCACCTTTTGGAGGAAAAAGATGTACACATTAGATGCTCATTAACATTTATGTAAGTCATCTGCTGCAGTAGCAGCTTATCTTGTCTGCTATTTGCCTGTGGGGAAAAAAGAAAACTCACAAAAGGCCTGCACAGAAAAGCCCCAGGACCACAGCACTGGAAAGATGCTGCTGAAAAGTCCATCTGATCCCTTAGCACCAGTCTTACTTCTTGCTCCGTAGTAATTCCCACAGAGGCAGAAGCAGCTCGGGGGGGAGCTTCCCAGCTAAACCCTTACCGTTGCTATACCAGGTTAAGTGGTTAACTGGATGCGCTCTGCTTTTAGAAAATGGTTCACTGAGCACAGCTGTCACCAAACAACAGCATAGCTGAGACTGAACAAATGCATTCAGGAGAAATCAGATAATAGAGGTGGAAAGTGTCTTGTGATCCATTTAACTGTGTCTGCTCCCATGAGACCACCACAGAGACTACCGGATTTGGTAGACCAGCATGACTGTGCACACACACATGGTGGAACACGCTCACACACAGCAACCCTCGGGCAGGGCAGGGCAGAATGTGTGACCCTTCCAGCAGGCTGCTGGGACCAGCATGGACATCACTAATCATCTCTGTGAGCAGGTCTGGAGGGAGGGATGGGTGCTGTACTCCGTCCAGGACTAATCCCAGTGAGCTTGTTGCTTCACAGAGCCTGTTCAGCAGATGAAATCTCATCAAAGCACTGTGTGGCATTTGCACTGAGCCAGGTGAGTCTTGCAGGCTCTCCTCCTCACCTGGCTCAGACAGGCTCAGACCACTCTCCCCACTGTTGGCTTAATAATTAAGAAGTTGTTCTTGCCAGGTTAAGGACACATCTTTCTTTACAGAGCAGCCGGCTCTGTTTACCCCTAATTGCACTCTAGGTAAGAGGTTAAGAGGAGAAAGGATCTTATTATCTGGGTAAGCTGAAAAAAAAAATCCCCAACCAGGAGGGCCAGCACAGCTGTTCCTGCTTCTCCAAGGGCAGGACTCTGCCTCTGAAACCTCCCCAGAGCCTCATCCCTACCCTGGAGAATTAATTATCTGCTCCTTGTGCCTGGGCAGAGAATGGAGAGAGATGATTCCTTTGTATTACGAGAGGAATTGTGAGACAGATGAATTAGGTCTTGCCCAGTGTTCAAAGTCAATTACAGCCCAGCCTGGAACAGCTCGGGTCTGCACAAAGCGCCGTACCTGGTGTACGGAGTCCTGCGTATGTCCACGCACACAGAGCTGTGTCAAAGCAAGGAAGGATTTCTCCTGCAAGGGCCTGAGACTACTCAGACAAATCCTATTGATCAGCTAAGGTCTACAGAATAAAACCCTCACAACTTTAGCCATGCTCTGCAGTCCAGGGGACCAGCAATGTTGCTATGAGTGCCCGAAGTGCCAGCTGCCGTGAGCCCCGCAGTGAAGGCACTGGTTTCACAGCACCCAGCAATGACAGAACCTGTAAAGTAGGCGGCAGTAGCTTAGCTCTCCATAGCTATCCTACCCAAAAAGGAGCAAAAAGGCTAGCATGCAATAAAGGAACCCTGCAGCCCAGCAACTAGTACGAGGTGGAGCCATGAGCGCACAGCACGGGGATTACGTGGGGCAGCTGCCAGGGCACCCAACTGGGATTCCAGCAGGACTCAGTAAGTCAGAATTGAATGCAAGACGCACAGAGGACTTCATACATCAGGACAATTCACCCACCTGGCAGAAAGAGGTTTTAAGCACAGAGTATCAGAAAAAGCAGGTTCAAGAACACTGAATTTCTCCAATTGCAGTTAATCTGAAATGGACAGCACAAGACACCCGCCTCTCAGTAGTAATTTCTATCAAAGGAATGTGGATCCCATTTGGGAGGGCATGTTGTCTGGGTTCATTTCCATGCAGATGTACTTGCATTTCCCGTGCAACTCGGAAAACGTGCTTATCTTTTCCAGGTAGGGGTGCTTCTTGACATAGCTAAGAGATGCTGGAATGCACTCTCTGTGTGAAGCACAGTGAATTCATGGGAGGAATTGCTTTCCCATCTCCTGAGCACACCAGTCAGTTCTGAAGCAATTTCTCCTCTGTTAACAGTGTAAAGCTTTGGCAGATTACCCAACCTAAAAAGTAATTTAAACTGCACTTATAAAATATTTCATGAAACATTTCTAAAAACATTGCCACTTTCACTCCCCAGCCATGACAGTAGCAGTTGAAAGAAGGATAGTGCAGTGAAACCTCTCTCTTAAACTCAGATCTCTTGAAATTTCTGCTGCTTCAAGCTGCTATTTCTATTCTGTATTCACTTAAAAGGTGTGGAAAATAGGCATATTCAATATCAGATTTTGTTGTTTTAAAACTTGTGGAAGTAAATACTTTGATCTAATCACATGTAAATTATGTGTCACTGTTAAAATATGGGACTGCATGTAAATCTCAGATACAAAAGAAGTCATCACCGTCTCCATGTAGAATGAAAAGAAATGTAGAATATTAAAATCAGGAGGTTCAACTTTATTAGCATAACAGCTTCAGTTTATATTCATGTGCACCAAAAATGCATTCACAGCAAAATAACTCAGAAAGAAAAGCCCTGATTCAGCACAGTAATTTAACTCATATTTAGCTTTAAGCGTGGGCTTAAGTCCAGACGAAGAAAAGTCTCTGATAGTCAAGGCAAAGCCAATAAAAGTTGAACAAATGATTGCAGGCTGACCAAAAAATCCGGAGTAGTTTTTGTCTGAGTTCTGTCTTTGTTTCAATTCAAGTGTGTTCTGCTGTCACAAATTTCTTTGTCCGGGCCTAAACCAAGTCCTCTGAGGCGAATAAATTCATAATAAATACCATCCTTGAGGGATGGAGGACAAAAGCTTCCAGGCTGCGTCAATCTTCCATTGACAGAAAAAGAGATAGGTGGAACAGCTACAGGTAACACCAGCAGAAGCCAAGTGGAGCATACTGGTGTATGTAGAGAGCTAAACAGGGCGCTGTTCTTCCTCCGTTTTGTATGAAAAAATGCATGAGGCCACGAGTTCCCACCCACTCCCTTCTCCCTCCTGAGCTGGGCGGCAGTCCAGAGCTTCATGGTATCAGATTCCCTCCCCACCCTCCTAGCTGGGGGTATGCTGTCATTGCTGGGAGATGTGGAGAAGGCCTCCAGCTCTCCCATGCAAAGCAAGGCCTGGTGTCAGGGCTAGAGAAAGGACTTACACAACCTGCAGGCGGCAGAGAGCTGGTTTCCTCCCCCACATGCTATGGGGAAAGCACTCACTTTGCAGGAGGCGATTTTCAGTGACAGACGCTGATGCAAAGGTGGTTGTGGCCACCGCGTACAGAGAACCCTGACCTGGCAGGCTGTTGTGACTCCCTCCGAGCACTGGCAGTGCCTTGTCAGACTGCTCTCAGATTTCGCAGCTCACTGATCAGTGACAGAGCTGTTACAGACCATCACAGCAATGAAGCCATGGCTCAACTGTGTAAGAGAGAAGAACCAAGAGAGGGCTCCTCTCTCTGCCTGTCCATCAGCACTTGCGTGAGTGTCTGAGTCCACATCCAGTTCAGGTGTCAGCCCATGGAAACAGAGAAGGGGTTTGTGACTTGTCTTGGTGAAAGCATCACCCGTTAGCCACAGCAAAGAATACAAAGCACAACTGCCAGGCTTGGAGAAGACATGAGTATGTTAAAAGCAGAATAAGATAAAAAAAAATAGGGAATGGTTTTCAAGCACTATGTAGTGGAGGAAACCCGTGCTACCCTTCAAGTAACAGCACCTGGCATCCAAACAGAAAAGAAAGGAGTCTTGGCTCACACACGTGCAAGAGGCTAACAAATGCTAACTGATGCTAACAGACTCTTGGACTCCCCTGAGAGGGTGTTCCGGGGCTGCTGGGCTGCAGTGGGCAATAATAGGAGAAGAGAGGGGAACTCTGCAGTACGACCACTCAGACTGACCCCTCTGCTGATAATAAGCAGAACTGCTCGTTAAGACCATGAGCTTTTCAGGGCAACAGCAAATTCTTACCCAATATCTATATGACACCTAGAGAAGGAAAAGTACACTGTCAGCGAAGCCAAAGATGTTAGCATAAAAATTGCAATGAAAAAGAATTGTTCTCAAATTGAGGAAGAAACACACCTGAATAATCTGGACCATGGGCTGTGCCTCCTGTGAGTGCAGGCATCAGCAGCAGGGAAAAACATTTTGTCATATTCCGAAAGGCTTGATGCCCTAAAAGCTCTAAACCCCCCCAAAAGTCTTTGGTGACATGAATTCAACCATTTCCCAACAATATTCTTCTTTTCCAGAGCAACAGCGAGACACCCTCTTTCAAGGCAATGCAAAGCGTCACTGGCCCCATGCACACAGGAGGAGATCACTGCTTTCTCTCTCTGCACATTAGGTGACTTCACTCTGTTTGCTGTGAGCTTTTGCAAAAGGTTCCTTTCATCAGCTGCCTTTGAGGTTCTTTGAAAAATGGAAATAATTAGGCACGTGTATTTTCATTGGCACAGAAAGGCTGAAGCCTGATCTGAAAGGCTTTGCCTTTGCAAGAAAATAATAGGTCCAATTAAATGTACTTTATTCTCTGAAGTTCAAACGCCATAGCTTTGGGGGCAAGAATTACGCGCAGAACAGGGATATAGGTGTATATATAGGACTGGGGTTAAAGATAATCTGCTTGGGTTTACAAAACAACAACGCTGATGATTAATAGAGAAGCAAAGGGTGAAAGTGTGACACTCCTGTCCAGAGGGACAACGAAAAAGCCCTGTGTCCACTGGCACTTAGTCCACTGAGAACCGAGTGACTCCATTTGCATGTGTAATCATACACCAGACTGCTAAAATGATGGATGTAGCTGTGATAAAAACACACTGGCCCTGAAGGGAGCTGGATCAGACCCCTAATTATCACTCATGATTCCTTGCTCAGTTAATACTTGCAAGAAGTTTCTAAAGTTTCAAAGGAATATAAATCTTATCAAAGCATTTCTAATTGCACGTAAATGACAGGTACAGTGTCATTTAGCTTGGGCTGCAGGGAAGTGGCAGCAGAGTTCTCCAGAACCAGTGCAAAGGTCTAATACTGCATTCAAAACTCACAGAGAAATCAAACCCTCATATAAATGTTAACTGAAAGCAAAACTGCAGTTAAAAACCAGAGAGGATGCTCTAAAAATAATTAAAATCATGTGAGACAAATCAACATGCTCCTCTGCTTACGGATCTTGGCTCTCTGGGGGCTAACGCCTGTCTTTGCTGCCTGCAATGGCTTTCTTTCTGTATGCTTGGACAAAAGACACTTTATTACAGTAATTTATCACCCCATAAAAGTGGCTTTCTTGTATTGCTGAATAATTTTGAAAGAAATATGTTTTAAAAATTAAAAATGCAGTCGGTGTATGCACACTCAGGTCTGCTGGGAGACATTTCTGCAACTACTGTAACTGCCTGGGTAGTTTTAATACCTCTACCTTCTATTATTTAAAGTATGATGATATTTTTTCCTTCTCTGAGCTTTGTCAGCTATAAATAAAAGATAAGGGTTGAATTGTACAGGGTATCTGTAAGCACTTCCATTATTGATACTTAGTTACTTGGAGGGGGTGGTGAGACCATGGTGCTTCTCTTTGCACCTAAATCCTGAGGCCCAACTGAGAAAAGCAGAAGGTGCATGTTTGAGAGGTCATTTTCTCTGTGCATGCTTCCATTTTTTGTCCTCCACATGGCACCTTCCAGCATGAAAATGAGACCTATCCACAGATATTTAATGAAACATTAAACAAAGATGCTTGGGGAATCTGTGAAAACTGCTTTATGGGACCCAGGATTAACAGGAAAGGCTTCCTAGGATAATCTCAGGACTCAGAGGATGCTCAGACAAGGTCTAGAACTGGATCGATGATCCTGAAATAACAAAAACTTGTTTTGCACTTCATTCTCCTAGACCCGGAGGGTCCTTTGTCTGCTGAACTGGGGCTGCTTTCTCCCCAGCTCTGGAACAAAAGGAGATCCTTTTCTTGGAACTCTTGCCATTTAAGGTGTTGCCCTTGTTTTTAGCACCACATCAGTCAGTGGTTCCTCAAAAGCAGTAAATTGCAGAATGACATATGGGAAAAAAATATGCTACAATGGGATTAGTAACAAATACACTCATCAGACTGGGCCAGAAGCAGAAGGGTTGTTTGACCTGGGATCAGCCTGAAGGAAAAGGCATGTGTTAGTAAGGCTACTCTTAAGGCAGACCTGTTAATTTGGTTTTACAGGTTCCAGCGTCCTTGTTCCTCACTCTGCTGTTTCCACCTGCCCCAGCTCAGCATCCTTAGGCATGGACATTTGCAGGCAGGGTGAGTGAACCTGAAGGCAGGACATTTGCCCCAGCGTAAGTGTCCCTACAATCTTTTATTTATAGCTGACTCATGTCCTTGTTCCTCAGCAAAGTGGCACCAAAGCCAACCTCTTGTACATTTTTTTGTCTACTGCTGTAGCTAAATCAAGAAAATTTTTGCTGTTATAACAGACAGGCTCTTCAACAGGACGAGGACTATCCACTCCATAGGAATCCTCATCCCCACAACCCCTTGGATTTGCAAAGCAGCAGGAACTGGGCTTGGAACAAACACACGAAAGCAATCCTTAGGGACAAACCGGCATGAATCCTGGCATGTGGCAAATTCCAGCCCATGCAGCCAGGTGAATGAGTGCAACATCAAAGTTGGAGAATAACTGGGTAAGTGGAGTCCCAGTCAGACTCAGCCATCCGTGCATCCACCGGCTCATATAGGGAAAGGAACCACTCAGAGCAACGCTTCACACACAGCAACTGAAGCACTGCTAACAGAAGGGGCAGGGGGGCTGGAGTTTTCATAAGAGCTAATGACCACCTTTGGTTTTATTGGGGCCCAGTGAGATCACAGAGTAACTGGATTGCTAATCAGGTCCAAGAACACACCAGCATTTGCCTGATCAATAAGCATACTGAGCTGAGTTTCCCCTTCATATTCTCTGTTTTCCATATTGCCTCAGAACTGGTAATGACTGCATCAGATACCCTTTGCCAGCTGTACACTAATTACAGATCTGCAACCAGTCCTGATGCTTCTTCAAACCACAAGATGATAAAATTAGATCATTACTCACATCACCCTCTTTGCAGACAATTATCAGAGGGATGCAACAGTATCTCCCCACTTCATTTTCTAAGAAGTGACTTCAAGACCCAGAGAGCGAGATAGTGAGTCATGCTCAGAGGTTTCTTCACCAGCTTTTATTTAATCAGAGTTAACAATGAGAAAAGCTGCTCTCTGTGCACAGATACCTAAAAACTGAACACACGTGGTAGCACTGCAAGAACAGCCACACAAACCTCAGGCTGTGCATAAATCCAAATCACTGGTCTACATTTTAAAACCAAAGGGGCTGCCAGGCAAATCATAGGCACCACTGAAAGCAGAAGGGTGGGAGCCGGCATCCAACCACGAGCATAAGGGAGAGTCCCTAACTTATCTCAGTGACAGATGGACTCCTTCTGTATCACACATCCTTGAACTGCCATTTCAGTTGGAAACACGCAGCAAGCAGTCACACAGACACTGGGCAGGGCGCTCAGAGGATTGGTGCTGTAGAAATGCCTAGACAGACACTCACTTGTTGAGCTAGCAAGTTTTGGTACAGGTACAGAGCTATATTGGATCACACCAGGGGTTCACCTAGCCAGTGTCCTGTCTCCATCAGTGGCCAAAGGCAGATGCCTAGGGCAGAGTTTAAAGCTAGGCCACTGTCTGTTAGGGCTGACCCAGTTTAGTTGTTCATTTATGAAGTCATTTGGGGAAAGACGCACTGGCTTGAGCTGGGCATTTCCCACGTAAGCATGGCAGCATTCCTGATTTCCTGAAGTGCTGCAAAAACCACAGTCCCACTGCTTATGCTCCCCTTGCAGTCAACTGTGTGAGTTCCTGCTAAGCACAGTTAGCTTTCTGGGCATTCCCAGCCAGTCCTGAAATATCACAGATACTTTGCACACCTGCCCCGATTATGCTTCATGTTATGGTACCAGTTTTATGCAGCTGAAAAGGCATTAATAAATAATGAATTGATGTTGTTGGCCTGTTATATATACAAGCAGCATGTGTCCAAAATGGTTACCAGCACATCAATGGAAGTTACCATAGATAATGATAAGCTACAATTAAAAGCAATCTATTGCTCTGCTGGACTGTGTAACAGTATGTAATAAAAGATTAATCACTTATTACAATAGCTACAAGTATTTCATTAACCTTTATGCATTATTTCTAATGGGGCTTGTCTACACTGCAGTCACTGCAGTGACTAAGTGGACTAAGTGACAGGAGTACTGGGCAGGATTTAAGCAGCCCTGTTCTGGCGCTGCGTGCAGTGCAGCTGCTGTGACTAAGAGTATTGTTAGTGCTTAGCTCCAAGTATTTACCCAGCTCTTTGGGCTGGGTTTCTGGCCCTTGCTGAGCTCTGCGCTGTTGCAGCACTACAGTTAGCAGTACACAAAAAACAGGTTTAAAGCTGAAGCCGGAGCTGCAGCTCCTGTGAGAACACATTCAGAGATGCCTCTTCACCATGGAGCCCTGCATGACACATCTCTGGCAGAGTCAGGCCACTCCCTGTGAGGTGCCGATTCCCACTGCTGGCATCCCAAACTGAATCCCCCTGGCTGCCTTCCTGCACGCTGCAAAGACATTTTGCCTATGCATAGTGGCCATTCCCCATAATTCTCTAGTGACCAGTTGAACTCTTGCCACCTGGTTTCCTTCCCATAATAGAAATCAGACGGGTCTGTTTTCTGGAGAGGAGCTCTCCAAAGAGCCCTGGATGTCTGTGCTCACCTTCATTTTGTGTTGAGTGTCACCTATGCTGGGAACACCCGTATTGAATCGTGCCATTTGCACCTGGGGGGCTCATTCCATTTAAGTGTGTTCATCTTCTGTTACCAGTTGGAGCTGGATTTACACAGACATATGGAAACTCATGCAAAATCTATCGTCTGAGCACATGCTATTAGCTCTGCTGATTACTCCCAGCAGTACTTACCATCGGATAAGAGAGGCTTTCAGAACTGAAGTACTTCAAGGACTGTGTTTCCTTCACAGAACCTAGTCGGCTTCTTCCACACCCTGCTACTTGAAGCTCTCTCTGCCCATGGCAGCCTATCACAAGCCTGCAGAAACTGTATCAAGTCAAAACCAGTGTGCAACTGAAAAGTGGTTTCCAGGAATGCTTTTTAAGTGTGTAAAATAACTCCACGGCTTGTTGAAAGCCATCAAGAGGTATGCTTGAGGAATAGTGTTTGGAGACAGCAGAAAATAGCCCTTCATTCCGAAGGACAGCAAAGTGTCTTTAGTTCTCTCCTCCTCTCCTATGCAAATATTATCCTTTAATGTGGCTGGTCCTAGAGCGATAAAGGACACACCTACTCCATCAGATGAAAGTATGATCTCTTTTCTGTGTTCCTTACCATGCTTTCTCTGAGCAGGAGAGAGTCTGAATTCTTCCTTAACTTCTCAGACTCTGCTGCGTTTAAGCCCCAGCATTACATCCTGTTTGGCTCTCCAGCCTTACCAGCTCTCAGACAGAATCATCTAAGACATTGCCTAGGCTGCAACCCTCCTTTATTCTCGTATTAGTGGGACCTATTCACACGTAAGGGACCTCCATTATGCTTGATCTGAAAGATATGTGACATGTGGAAACAACATACTTTGAAACATTCATGCAGCAGTTCTGTAACCTCAGCCAGAGTTCACAAGTTGTACATAGATAAATTCCCTAAATCACTACACTGAAATACACTGTTCTCCAGCAAAGCCACTTCTCCTGTGCCTAGATGCAGTTCCTGCCTGTTGATACCTTTTGCTTTTGAAGGCTGGAATTTGTCTGATATATCAAGGCCAGGAGAGGAAGAAGTATTTTGCTCACAAAGGTTTGAAATCCCTGTCAGTTTGCACCTGTGACTTTCAAACCAAACAAAGCTCTTGTATTGCTAGATGTCACAACAGCAATGTAACGTGTTGCTTAAGTGTTGAGTATCATTGCTTCCCCAAAGCACCAAACAGCCAGGTCTAAGCAGAGGGTTTGGGAACCTCTCAGTGAACCTGGGAAAAGTTTTCAGCTTGTAAAGTAAGTTGATGAGTTTCTTTTGACACAAAACTACCTTAGGTGATACATAATTTATTAGGAACATGTGCACCTTGTTTCCACTGGGGTATGAGTGTGCTGGAGCTTGTATGGCAGAGGAATCCTTCCCTGATCCTCTAGCACTAGGGGCACATTCAAAAGCACCAAGCACAGAAGCACAAAGTTTGAGAAGCAGCATGACTCACCACAAGAGATAAAATATCAGCCTCACAGGAACGGGTCCAGGAGCACAGGGACTGCCGTAACAGATGAGCCAAGCGGTCTGTCTGCCCCAGGGTCCTGCTTCCCGCAATCGCCAGCAGCAGCTGTTGGACAGAAAGGTGCAAAATGTGCTGCCTGCAGTGCAAGTTTCTCTCTGACCCCCTGCAGCAGGAGAGCAATTTATGCTTTGAAGCAGCAAGGTTTAGATATGCAGTCCAGAATGATGTGGTGTTTATAAACTCATTATTACATGTGAGTAATGAGACAATCCAGAGAGAGATGTCCAATCGCTATTTTGCCCTGATAAGTTTTTGACCCAGACAATAATTTTGCTGAATTCAAAGTATAATTTGTATAAAAAAGACTCTCTTTTTTTGTTAATCTTAGGATTCCTGCTTTGCAGTACATGGTCTCTCGGCAAGACTTGTCACAGTAGTGGAAATTGCCCTAGTGATGAAATGGCAAAAGGTTAAGAAAGATGCAGCAGGTAGCAATGATTCTTTGAAGCTTTTCTTTGGTGTATGTCTCCTTTGGCATTGAAAAAGGGATTATCTACTGTGGACATTATATACAGGGTGTGGAGCACAAGGAAATTTATGAACTGTTTTCTGGAGAGCAAGTTATGGTATGTAAACTTACGTCTTATGCTCAGTTTGACAAGAAAGCAGAGTTTCACTAAATTGTCCTTGCATTTGCTCCATCCCACTTGCTGCTTTCAAATGCAGAAAGCATTCTTCTCCTTTTCAAAGATCCAAAGAAGACAAGTCTCAGAAGAGAGCATTCCTGCCCAGGGCTGGATCCAGAGCTCTGCACTTGACTCAGTTAATAATGGGTGTCCCTGAACTCACTGTTTACAGGATGAGTGAAATATTTTTCACCCTTTGTTTGCCTCAGTTCTTGGCACCTCTGCAAACTATAAAAAGCTGAAAAATCTGCAGCTTGCCAAGAACTGTTAATATGAAAACTTAATCTTTCCTCTCTTGTCTGGCAGTCACATGTGTCAAACAATATCTCACATCTGATCTTGGGCAACACCTGAGCTTTTTCATACAAAATGGTGCAGAGCTGGGGCTCCACGTACATGTTGTACAGGTCTGCTTTCTTCCTGTGTAATGTCAGGAGCCGTCAGGCACTGCAGCACAGCTCAGGCTACTGCCTATTCCCTCTTCCCGAAGCACACATTTTTTAAAAACAAATCCTTGGATGTTTTCATCTTTCCAGCCCATTTTCCAATTAATTTCATCGACTGAAGTAATCATGGTTATTTCCTACTGCCAGATCTGGCTTTGGAAGCAAGCAGGCAGGGAAACTGCCCAGGGCTCAAGGTCCTAGGCAGGGCCCGTTAAGCTAATATAGGTAGTAGTTGAAGCCCCAGTGTACGTAAGTGTAGAGGAGGAGTCCATCCCTTGGCCTCTGCTTGAGTCTAACAGCCATTCTGTGTGCTGCTTTCACTCCTACGTAGTTTGTCCTGTGCCACAAAGTGGTCTCTCTTGACAATGCAGTTTTCTTCTTAATGTTAAACATTTCGGCTCTCTTCAGCCATGTCAAAGTTGAGTGCAGTTTCCCACAGAACAAGACACAGTATTGTAAAAGTGTGTATGTTAAGCCAGATACCAGGTCCGGTTTTCAGAAGTGCTGAGCACTCACAACTCCTATTGCAGTCAGGAGATGCTTCGTGTTCCCTGAAACTACAAGCCCTGCAAGTACAGCTCTCCATGTCCCCATTCCCCATTTCTGAAGTCAAACCCACTGTATTCCCAAGTACTCCAGTACTCTCAGCTGACGTAAATTAGCTATATTCCACTGAAGTCAGCTGGACCACACAGACTTGCACTGACACTCTGATCCCACCTTTGCCAAGGGTGCTGTGGGGTTGTTTACATGGGTAGCCACTGTCTGGCCCATATTAGTGCTTCAAATATATAAAATACTGCATGCAAGTTGAGATGAGATTGCTTGAATGGGATAGGGATTATCAGGAAGCCAGGCTGGGCAAGCAATTGCGTGATGTGCACGCCTTGTCCCATACCCTGAAACACAGCACCAGCCACTTCACTTCATATTCCTGTTCAAACGCCCAAATGGTCCATCAGCAGTAACGAGCAGAGTGGGGCTGGAATGGATGAGCCTTGACAGGCTGTAACAGGAGCTGTGGACCCAGCTGCATGTGCTGTAAAACTCTCCTTGACACCACCACAGTCTGCTCTCTTGGAGCCCTGGAATGGTTTCAGCATTTCTCAGACAGTATCATATCAAGTTACTGAAAGCATTTTCAAAGAGGTGTTTGCTTCCCTAAATTTTGTTTGAGTTAATAAAAAGTGACAGAGTTGGAGAGAAAGCAAAGCACATGTGTTCCTGGAAAGAAAAAAAGGCCAGTCAACAAAAATGTGACCAACTGGAGAACAGTGCAATCAGGATGGCTTTGAAACATCTGCAGCCAGAGAATGAGGGAAGGGCATGGGGAAAGAAG
Source organism: Balaeniceps rex (assembly GCA_013401315.1). Taxonomy (NCBI): domain Eukaryota; kingdom Metazoa; phylum Chordata; class Aves; order Pelecaniformes; family Balaenicipitidae; genus Balaeniceps; species Balaeniceps rex. Next base: position 125,869 of record VYZW01045141.1, read on the forward strand.
GAATGAGGAGGGGAGAAGACAGCTCTCTGCAAATCTCAGGCTATCCTCAATGTCCTCTGCTCACTGCCTTCTCTTACAGATGCTTATTTACATGCAGTTGAGCATAACGGCCAGATAAGGCCAGCACTGAATGGAGACCTGATGCACTTCCAGCAATAGCTCTCTCTTCCTTGTGAACAGATATGGTCTTCTGTCTGGGAAGAAGAATTAGTCTCCACGGCTGACATTCTGGTATCTTTTAGCAGTGCTAAATAAAAGTTGGTGGCAAGAAGAAGAGGACTATTTTATTTACTTGTAAGTGCCAGAGACCAGAAAACTATTCTTTGTTTCTTTCTCAGGTCAGGCATGTGTTTGTAGCTTAGAGCTAATTAAAATGCTAAATTACCTCCAGCGACTGCAGAGAAAAATCATAATTTAATTACTTGTCAGAAAAACTTCTAAGTTTTAGTTCATTTTGAGATAAACAAATGAAACCACTAAGATTTGATGCTTTGGTGGGTTTTCATAACAGGAAATGGTAATAACACATTTCTGTCTGTAGGAACTTCCTCTGGTTCCCCTCTTGGCACTAAGGGAACTTTAGGAAGCTGCCTGAAACAGGCACAAAACCTTTGCCATGGCAGGAAGCCAGTTCCGTTCACTTTCTTTCTCCTGCTGATGCTATTGGGAACCCCTGAAAGGCTGCCTGGCACTTGGCTGAAACAGGAAAGTAAAGGTCTGTGTCCTGCAGTTCTGCACTCTTAGACACACAGGGGAATTAAAAGAGGAAAAGTCATGCCCTGATTTCCTCTTCTAAGCTCTGTTTCACACAAGGCAATGCAGACAATCTTACTCCAAGACCAGAGTAAGACAGTCTGATCCTAGACCAAACCTGTCCACACACAGGAACAGGTACTTCGCTCTGCATTCATGGGCAGCCTTCTTGCAAACTAACATTAAAAGGCAGACAACACCTGTGGCAACAAAATGAAAGCTGAACGCACTGGAAAATGTGGCCTTTGGCAGCACACATAAGGTCACCTTAAGTGTCCACATCCCAGCCTTGAACACCCCTGCCTGAAGTTCCAGCCGCTCCTGTTACCATGCTGCCAATGGTCTGCAAACATGGCTCAGCTGCAGGCATGGAGCAGGGTCAGCTGCATACTGTTTCCCCCTTCTTTTAAGAAGCCCGTTGCTTACTGCTGCTGAAATGCCCTCTACAAGTTATCGTACTGCCTCTTATTATACAGAGCTTTATAATGCACCATAACTCCACTGTATAGGTTCAGAGCTGCTTACGCACATGTAATGGGACCTACAGTGCAAAGAGTAGGCAAGGATTACACTCTAGATCCCATGCTCAGCACGCCTGGAGGGGCAGGATCTGGATGACCCCCTGCCAAGACTCTCCAAGGGGCTTAGCTGTGTGGCAGAGCAATAGGGAGGTCCCTGAATGGTCAGTATTAGCAGCTGTGAAGTACGTATCTCACTCAGACACACTGTTAAAATACATCTTTCTAATTTGGAAAAGCAGATTTTGCCACCCCCCCCCCCTTCAAGTCAGAAATGTTAACAAACGCTACAGTTCAGAGGTATGAACAAGGCTGTCCTAATAATGTGTCTCTCTAGATTCTTGTCATGCTGCCCTGGTGATATTCAGCGTGATAATGAAGGCAGCAGGGAAGGAAGAACAGAGAAAATAGCAAACAACCTGGGAATAATGTGGAGTTGCCATGAAGAGTCACAGATTCGCTTACTGGAATTTAGAGCGGTTTGATTTTTTCTCTGAAGTCCTGCTTGTTGTAGCAGAAGCCAGTGCGTAGCAGCAGAACCACTCAATGGGGCTCAACACTGCAGGGGCAGCTCAGGTACAGATGAAAAGGTTTGTCCTGGGCACTTTGTCAGCTCAAAGATGCTCTTCGCCTACAAGATCCAGATGGAATGAGAGGGTACAAACAGCCCCGGGGCTGACATCACCTCACAGCCTCGAGACATTCCTACTTAACTTGGGCTTATCTTAGCACTGAAAATGCAAGAATGACCTCTCCTTTCCACATGTCCCTGGACAGCACCTGGGCTGCCAGTCACAGAAGAGATCAAGAGAGCAGAGTGAAAAAATAGCTCCCTCCAGTTTGCTGCAGGACCTCAGGAGGTTATTGCAGTTGGGAGTGAAAGATGGGAAAGTGAGAGGGGATGGAGCAAAAGAGAGAGGGAGGATCTGCTCGTAGTGGAAGATGCAGAGATAAAAGAAAGGCCAGGAATGGCTCCATCCCTCCACTCTGGCCTTGTCCTTCGATCTCTCACACCTGCTGCCACGTGCCTGCACTCACTCAGCACCCCCAGCACCCCAAGCAGGCTCCAGGCATGACCCCCTGAAAACCCAGCCCAATGCTCTCTCCTTTGCTCCTCAGCAAACATGTTGTGTAGATTTGTACTGAACAATTCATAGCTGCTATAAAACGCATGTGCATATCATATAACAAGCTATGAAATGAGGCACATGGAAAAGCCATGTGGGCCCAAACCTGCAGCCAGGGGTGCAGGATCCCTAGACATCAGGTACCCCAGGACAAAGTGGGAAATTCAGGAGAGTCTGGAGGAAAGACTTGAGAAAGAAAGACTGAGTGTGGCCTGTCTTGTAAGCAAGTAAAAGATAATTTGTCAGGACGATCACTAACAGGGAGTGTGAGATTTAGGAGAACTGCCTGAGCTCTTCTTTCTTGTGACCTGTCATAAACAAAGTGATGGGGTAGGTCAGAGTCTGGCACTGTGGTTTGCACCTGAGAAGAGCTGAGGGATCGTTCTGATTAGATTCCTTTTACACCCAGACTGCAGGGTGTAGTGAATATGAGGAGCAGAACAGCAGACACTGCTGCTATTAAACCTACTGGGTTTAATACCATCTTCAACCTTAGGATGCTGTGACAAGAACTGAAGTGGCACCAGCATGGTATTGAGACTTCTCTGTTCCTCCAAAACTTCAATGCACTGGGATGAAGTTAGCTTTTTATTTTCTGCTGATTTATCTGATGAACTTTAATGATATGCTCTTGGTCACAGAATTCACTCCATCGGGTGAAGGTGGTGAAATTTCATTGTTGAACTGGGCTCAAAGAAGTAAGGGCCTTTTGCTAGTTTCTGCAGAGCTCTGTAGATATAAATTTATTGATTTGTGAGATTACTTTTTTCATCTTGGCATTTGTTTTTTATCTTTCTTACAGGACATAACGTTTAATTCACTGTAACTAAAGATACTGGGATTTTAGTGAGTTTTCTGTCAGTTCCCATAACTCATTTTGATGGGAACCCATTGGATTTTAATGGAAACCTATTAGGTGAACATATTGTGATCATTAATGAACTTGATGTGCAATTATACGGGGAACCACCTAAAGGTAATTAAAACCTATCAAGACCACTAGGGAATAAAGAGAAAGGAAGTTAGTCTTGTTTAAGACAATTAGCGTAGACAATGATCTGAGAACAAAATAAATGATCCCTGATGAAGAAAAGCTGTGTAGGTGGCTACCCCGGAAGATATAGGCCATGCAAACAAGGGTTTCTTTAGAAAATCAACAATTACGGTAGTGTTTTTTTCTATTGCAGTGGTGCTTGGACAGGGAAGTTCAGCCTTTTCCTCCCTATTGCCTAACTCTTTGACATTTTGCTAATCCTCTGGTTCTCTGGGTCTGGGGCAGAAGAGCACAGAATGTCCTTCTGACACCTCTGCACTTGTAGATCCAGGCAGAGGGAAGCAAAGGAGTATTAAACCCTGTTGTTTTGGAAGGGTCTGCTGGATGACATTATGCCTGGATTGTGCACACACACAATTTTCACTGTGTGTTCAGGGTAGCTGGAGAGGTTGCAAGTGGCTAACAGAGCACAGAAATGGCAATACCCCAAAGGATGAATTCCAGGCGTGGCAGGGAGCAGAGCTGTGTTCCACCCTTATTCCAGGGACTCAAGTGCAATGTAAATTTTCCTTTAGCCTAGTACTGTTCTGCCTTATTGAAATGCTGCTCGGTGCCAAGGACTTATCCCCATAACCATGAAAGGCCAGCATCTCAAAGAGCAAGCAAGCTGCAGGCTCAGAAAGTGTCCCCAAATCACTGATATATTCCTCAAAAACACAAGGAATCCTATTGCTTGCCAACCACTAGACAATTAAAGGGTCCCCCACTCCATTGTCATTGATCTGCTCTGCATGCCTTTGGTGCAGAAAGCAAGGAACGTAACACAATTAGCTGGCGGGTGATGTCCACCAAATGTCATTCCTGAACACATTTGCTTTCGTCCCCATTCACCAGCGTCAACAGCAAGGCTGCTTCCCCATCCACTGGCAAAGGCTTTCGCCAAGATTTTAGAATTCAACAATGAAACAGGCCTGCAACTAAAACATTTATCTGGCAGTTTTCCCTCTTTAAGTCAAAGTGTTATGTTGGCACACTGCGCTGTGGGTGGCGATTTGCCAGAGAAAAGCATGTGTTGGAAAACCTTGCTCAATATTATAGCAATCTCGTGCTCGTAAGCCTCGTACGACTTGAGGAGGAGACTGCCAGCAGGGCTCACAGCCGTCCTCCCCTCTTCCCAGGGCAGGCATGGAGCAAAGCTCAACAGTTGCCCGGAGCAAAGCTCGACAGTTGCCCAGAGCAATCGAAAAATGAGGTGTTGCTGGACACAGCCTAGCATGTTACATGTTGGTTGAGGAGGAACCGGAAAGGTGGGGGGTTGTACAGTGATTGCCATTGACATATGTCAGCCGATCAGCAGAAGGAAGCTTTGCGGAGGATAGCATAGAAAGACATTGTTTTATATTTTTGAAACATTTCCTTGCGGATCCTTAAGTTTCTTTGGGACCAGCCCAAATGTTGGACAGCTCTGGTGGGCTTTTTATATGGGGCAGATAATCCTCACTGAAGCAGAAAGAAAGACTACAGGGACTTGCCTGTAGTACAGAAAAACATATTGAGGAGGCAGCAGTAACTTAATATGCAAGCGAGGCCTGGATTCAGAAGCCTGTTGCATCATTCATTTAGCAACACTCAAGCCACAGAGCAAGAGCTGGGCCGCCAAGTGTGCGCACTGGGCACTGTGCTCCTGCCAAGTTACATCCTAGGGGAGCCAAGGAATGAGCCAGGACAAAAACAAGAGGATGCAATGGAGTACTACAGAGCCAAATAAAATCAGGACTCTCTTCCCCCTGACCAGGAGAACACGGACTGTGAACAGCTCTGATCATCCTGCTTTCCCTGTGTCCTGTGCTGATGGGGCAGAGGTGCAGTCAGTAGGGCAGAGCCTGTTGCCACAGCTGAGCTCAGTGCCAGTGGAGCCGTTCCTCCTGCATACACAGCCAAGCACTTCAACTAAAATGTCCCTCTGACCGTCCAGTTGAAGTTCAGCCTTTTGGGGCACTTCTAAGCAGGAGGTCTCTGAGACATGGAAGCCTGCTGCTGAAAGAAGGGCTCTAACTCAGCTGTAACTTCTGAGGCTGGTGCTGGGGCTCACTGGGTGAGATAGGGGCCTCTGCTTTTTTAGACAGGATGGTCCGAGCAAGCCCTCTTGCCGTTGAGCTGGAGGTGTCTCCAGAAACTTTCCACTCAGGGCACAGGCAGGACAATGCAAATAAGACACCTTCTGTTCTAAAATAGCTATCTACAAAGTTGTTATCAGAAATGACAGCTAAGTTAGACATCAAAAAAGCCATGAAATAGGTTAGCATTCCTTCTGCCTTTTCACCATTATGAACACCCATGGCTCAAGGTCTTCAGACATACTCTTATCCTGCTGTCCCATTTCACTTCCCTCCCGCTCCCTCCTCCATCCCCACAACAGCCTCCAGGCCAGATGTTCACCAAGTGAGTGGCACAGTGTCGCTGTGAATCCCACCAGACAATGGTAAACTGCACCTCCTCTGTGTAACCCTGTTTTTCTCCCTCAGCTATAGTGAGGGACAAATAAGGTTTTTCACATCAATCTACCTAATATAAAGTTGTGCAATACCTTCAGGATCTGTTTGAGACCCTTGTTGTTGTTGTGCTGGGGAAAGAGTTACTGCTGTGATCACTAGGAGTTACAGCCCCACTTGAAAAGTGCAGCTTCATCTTTTAATTCCTTAGTTTGGATTGTGATTTCTCATTGCACTTTAAAAATTAAAGCAACATGCATTCATCCCTCTCCTATGTTCATACAGCTGCAACACTAGAATTTGCTTTGAATGACCTGGATATGAAAGATACAGGACAGATAAATGTTAATGGTCCTTGGTGCAGTCTCACAAATAGAGATGCAGCTTTACAAACTTTTTAGCTAAGCCAAGCTCCTAATAGCGGTAGAGCTACAGGAAGTGAACAGTCCAACCTGCTACAGCTATCACGAAGTGTGGTTAGAGCAAAAGCAATTTCATTTCTATTTAATGAGGTTTCCAAGTAAAGACATTTTGGGTTTTCTAGGATCTTCATCTTGCTCTATTTAAAACTACCGGCAGGGCAGATATCACACAGGAAATAACACCGCTGGGCAGCTAACCATCCTGCAACTGCAGAGCCTTGCTCTCCTGAGTTGCACAGAGCAAATACTGGAATCTAGCACACCTCAGTGGAAGTCAGTAGAAGAGCCCCCTTGTCACGGCTCCCATGCTTGGTGCGCTTTCTGCGCCAGCTATCAGGCAGAGCATGAGCCTTTCAGACTGAGAGATATTAGAAGGCAACCACCCTGGAAGAAAGGGTCAGAAAATAAAACTGCACTGCAGCAGGTACTCAAAGTTTCTGTGTAACCAGAGGAACACCTCACTTCCTCTGAAAAAAAAAAACAAAACCCAAAACAGAAAAAAAAAATTGTCTGTAGAGCAGGAGGGGAAGAACATGTGGCTGTGATTAATACCTCAACCTTTTATTAATAAACCTTTATAATTCTATCTGCTCCACCTCACTGATGTCAGGAGCTGCTGCACTTTCATATGTCTCCCGATGCATACAGTTTGTTTTGGAAAAAAAATAAAGAGAATACATTAATATTGTGCATGTGCCAGTAACGCAAGCCATCCTTCAAAATGCTCCCCTCCTGACAGAAGTGCATGCAATGTACGTGCCTGAAAACCTCCTCAGGAATCCTAGCCTGTTTCCTCTTTACCCTCCATTTGAACTGAAGCAGGAGACAGGAAAAAAATCCTTTCCTTTTCTGCAGTTTGCTTGCCTTCTGTCTCCATGGTGTGGCTGGCCTTGCCTCTGCTGCAGCTGAGCAGATTCTTTTGCTGCACATTCCAATTGGGATTTTGGACCTTTGGAAGAAAAGAGCAGTTCCACCAACAGCAGGTTCTCAGTTCACAAATACTTCTTACATGGGGGACATCTCTCCATTCTCCTTTCCTCTTTCCCAAAACCACCAGCAGAAGCTTCAATGACCTTTTCTTACCACCCTTGCAAGCCATTTAACCCTCTTCTTACCCCAGGCAAGCTCAGTAACTAATTTGCCATTGCTTTGTGCCTGTGGTGTCCTCAGATACCTGAAGCGCCACAGATCAGAGGGGCAGACACACAGCAAAATTAGAGGTAGGAGGTGGGATCTGGAGTGTTTTTACCTTTTTGCCTTTGTTTCGTATGTCTCTCTTCAGCCCAGCTGCTACTGATGGAGGCCATGAGGAGGACTTGAAAATGCCCACAGAAGCGAGTGGATAGCATGGGAGCCGGCATGTAATTTTGTATTCATCGTTCCAATCTAACATATCTAAACATTAATAGTGTCCATGGATAGATTTATATGATATTTGGTGTTTGCATTCACTAAACTTAATAGAACCATTTCAAACCCATCACAGTCACTCTAGGCTGTCACAGACCCTTCCCGTACAGTGGGTATCAAACCAACTATTTCTGTCTGTCTACAGTCAGCTAGACTAGTCCCACACTGCTTTCCCAAGACACACAACTTTCCTGCACCAATATAATACACGAATCGTACCTGTATATCACATTAGCACTGTGATAGCCTATTTTCATCCCGATCCTCACACTTACTCCTGGCTCTAAATTGTTCTTTATAAAGAGGTCTGCAGGGACCTTGTTATTTTTATTGCTGTAATAAGGCAGCTCTACAGGAGAGAGGGAAAGTGTTTAGAAAGATAGTAAAGGCCCCGAGGCTGTCTGAATGTCAAGGAAGGCCTGTTGCAGAGGCCAAGCAACTTGGGCTCTTGCCTTGGTGAGCACTAATCATTTTGGCTTGCAAAATGTGTACCAGGCAATAAAATACAAAGGGTAAAGCTGCCCAACTCAAGGATTAACCTGCACCAGGATCCCTGACCAAGAAACGAGGTAGAGCAGAGATATAACACCTCCTTAGAGGGTGCTTTGGGGTGGTGCTCCTCCTTTCATCCTCAGGGAACAGGCACCTTCAGCAGCAATGATCTGAACTCTAGGGAAATGCTCAGCAAAAGCAAATTACCAGCAGCACATTTATGTATTTCAAGTAATGCAAAGCACGGGCTCATCAGGCAGGAAACAGGTGATGAATTGTGTTACCCAAGTTGTGTGGGTAACACAGCCATGAACGCTCTGCAGTCTGGTTAGAGGACATGTGGAGCCAACACTGCCAGCCGGCACAGCTGGCTGGAGCACCTCCCTTCCCTGTTCCAGAGGCCCTGCCCAGGGAACTTCTGGGGCATTCCTAGGAGTTTGTGCATCTGTCAAGATGATTCTTCTGCCTCTTATATGTGACAGTTTCACCATAGCTTTTCCCATGCAAATGCTGTCAGAGTTTGGATAGAATGGAAGAGGTCTTCTGCTGAGCACGTACATAAATCCCTAGCTGAAGAGCATGTACAGCACAGCCTCAGACCACGCTGGCATGCTTCTTTGTAAGTGAAAGAGTTCGCTAGAAAGATTTTGAAAAGAACACACCACACACAAGTCTTGCTCTGCACTTGCCGCTTTGGGTGATGTGAAATCTCTGTCACCATTACCTGCAGGTTGAGGAGTTTGTTGTGGTAGATATGTTCCCAGGATGGGGACTGACTGGGTAAATCTGCCGATGGCTGAGCAAACAATGACGCATCATCAGATTTGTCTCTCAAGACTCCAACAGAACAGGTTTTCAAAAAAGATAGATAGATAGATAGATAGATAGATAGATAGAGTGTCCTGGTGGACCGAGAGGAGATGAAGTAGCACACTGACATGTGAGAAGTGCCTGTCAGTAAAGAGAATCAGTGCACTGGCTGAAATAGCTATCGATCCCATTAGTGCTATTGTCTAATCTGAAAGCAAGTCCTCCAACATGCATGACAGAAGATCACAGCCTGGATTTAATTTCCAAATCATGCAGTAATAACACAGAGAGAGATAATGCTAAAGGTAGAGCAAGTGTAAGAGACTTCCAGGGTTACAGCTGAAGCAAAACCAAACATTAAATAAATTGGGTGACAAGAGCTGTGCCCATCCTCGCTGCAGCCACTCTCACTGAGCAGAGATGCTCAGAATGCTTTTGACCGAATGTCAAAAATCAGAAAATACTGTTTCATCAAGGACAGAAGTGCTCCCTGGGAACATGGGCAGTTCAACAAAGCTTGAAATAGGAATATTTCTGAACAATTTGTTCCTACATTCTGAAGTCTATATGCCTATATACTTTATTGTTATATATCATCTCTGACACTTTGAAATTATGGCACAGAAATGTTTCAGTATTAGAGAAAGGTAATGTTTTGATAATGCTATTTTGCAGGTTTTTTCCCAGCTGAAGTATTTCAGTGTTTTGTCCAATGTAGCATTTCAACATTTTGATTTTTATCGCAATTTAGGACAAAAAGCCCCGCAAATTCTGAAATATCTGAATTTCTTGGGGGACCAATATTTTGTTTTCCGAAAAGCCTTATTGCTGAGAAACTAAAAAGTTAGTGTCTTGGGAAGTGATCCAGCGCTGCAGCAGCATCTCAGGCATGAGAGTACACTGTGCTAATAGATGAGGCTGTTGTATGATGCTAATATGGAAACTAGAGCTCCAGCAAACCGTTCATCTCCCTGGTGAAAAACTGAGCTCAGTAGCTCACAACTGTTTGCTTTATATGCTCCCTTGTTGTTGCCATGAGGCCAAGCACACATACTGAGTTCCCTCAGCATTCCTGCAAGACTTAATACTCATTCCAGGTTCCCTCTTGGCACAGAGAATTTGCTGGCTTGATCCAAAAGTGAAAGCAGCTTTTCTTGTCTCAATCCCATTGCTTTCAGCAAAGTGGCAACTCGTTTTTCCAAGTGTGCTGGGATTGAAAGAAAGAGCTCTCCACTACGTACCTGTGCAACCCACAAAGGCTTGGCCTGGAAGATTTGCAGCGAGAGCCATTCTGCTACCATTATCTCAGAGTTCCTTTTAAGATCTTACAAGGCAGTGATTGATCTGCCCATTGCAATGGGTTTGACGAACATTTCATTACCTATCCCCACTGAAAATGTTGTTTGATTTAGGTTCAAAGAGCTCATTATGTAGGGCTTTTTTTTTTTCCTCAGGAAAAAAAATGAAATGCAGAATAAGAAAGTATCAAATACGGAGCTAATTACAATTTGCCAAGGTTTGGTTGGTGTATGAGTGTCTGAGATTTTGCTCATTACCAGTTGTATAATATAATTTCTACTGCACGGTTAATTAGTACCCAAAAAATAACCTAAGGAATTTACACAAGCCTAGTTGGAGGACAAGAAATAAATCACTGAGGAATAGGTCTGGGAAAAATCCCCAGTGAGGGCATTTTCACTGTTGAAGTAAAACACTCGGAGGTTTAACTTTCAAAACAGACAGACATTTTGGGAGAAGCTCAGAAGCATCTCGAGGACAGCCTCTGTGCCATATTCAGACAGTTAAACTCCATCACGTTCCACAAGCTAAGTGCTTTTATGTAGTTGATGTCAGCAGATCTCCAAACAAGACCCAGCTCAGGCTTGGGAATCATGCTTTCCGTTGACTTGGCGGAAGCACCAAAGTGACATTCAGCCTGTCTGAATACGGCTGCCTTTCATCGCGGTACTTTGTTTCCAAGACTCCCCTTCTTTTGATGGTTCATTCCAAACACCTGAAGCTGACTTAGAAAAATATCACTTAAGCCCTAGCACAGATACCTCTTCCTTCCACCACCACACTATTCATCCCGAGACAGTGGAAAATGTCATCGATCCTTTGAAGTCAAGAGAGCTATGATAGACCAGCTGACAGATCTGCTCCCTCACAGCCAACCACACTCCCTTAGGTTATGTATAGCCACGTGAATTACCTTCCCAGCTGTGCAGTGTGACTGAGAAATAATCATCTTACTCCTAAAAGGCTTCATCTTGACTAGTGTTGTTCACCACTGCAGGAACGGGACATATGAAAAAGATGCCGCTTCAATTTTGAGGCAGGTGGGGTTTACTACATATGTGGGCTTGGTGGGTTTGGTTTGTTCTCCAAGACAGTTGAGCTATTCTGAACTTTGGACCGAATCTGAAAGGAACAGCTCTCTGTAAATTTCTTCTAAACCAGTTCGTTCATTCCTACTTTCTGCCCTTTTCCATTCAGATGCGTTTGCCCTTTGAAACATGTCCAGTTGTTCTACCCCCAACCAAAAGAGAAAATAAAATTTACAGTCTACATAAGCATACTCTGTGTGAGGCTCTTCCAGGAGCTCAGCAAGAAATAAAGCCTACTGGGATGTATTAAAACCAATGACCATCCCATACTGCTTAAAAAGAAGTTAGATACCAGTAACCAAATATGTTGCCGTAAAATGTATTGCTCTGTCTGGGTCTGTGTTTGCCATCACATCAAAGCCTAGAAGTGGTCTCCAGTTTGCCTGTATTGGAATTCTTCATTATTCACCACTCCTCCCAAATCTGATGTGATCTGCAAACTACGAAATCTTGCTTTCTATGTCCTCAGCCAAGTCTTTCATACACTGTAACTATCAGAAAGACCAGGATCCGCCAGTGCAGTCTCCTACAGTACACGCTCCTTTATTAACTTGTCTTTCATCTTGAAAGGCTTCTATTTATGCCTCCTTTCCCCACTCTGCTCCTGTCCTCTGGCCAATTTTCAATCAGTGAGCCAATTCTTCCCCTTTCCAACTCCCCACCTTTAGACATTAACCTCCGACGTGGGACCCTGTCAAACACTGTCTGAAGATCCAAGCCTCTCCTGACTGCTGCTTAGCCTCTTGTCTATGCCGACAGGAGTGTATGTTCTAAAAAAAGAAATTTCCAAAAGTTAGCGAGGCAGAAAAGGTCCTTTCCGGAAACCACACTGGCTATCTTTGGTCAAGCTGTGCGTTTCTCAACAGGCCACCTTTCATCTATTAAAACATTTTCTAAGACTTGTCTTCACCTGAAGGGAAACGAACTTCCCTGCAAGACCCTGGTGCACATCTGGGTCGTTCCTTAAATAATGGTGGGAGGCTGTCCGCCTTCCACCTTTGAGGAATCTCCTGCAAAACACTTCAGCTCTGTGAAGTGTCTGTGAAAACCTTTCCAATTTAGACCCACAGTTCCTTTAACCTCTTTAATAAGAGAGCCATAGAGTAGGGGGTTTGGTACCAACCATCCACTTCACACCCTCCAGCTCCCTGAAAGCTTCATTTTCTGTGCTCTCTTTTCCTTTGAGGAATAAAGTCTGGTTTCCACCTTTCTACTTACAACTTTGGTCCAGGCGGCTCCTCTCTGACTCAGGGGTATTCTCTCTGCCAGTAGCCAAGCCTGATATTTCTACTTGCCTCTTCTCTAGTCCACAACCAATAGATTAAAACAAAATTAGCTTCCATCTTTCCAGCAGCCCTTTTCTTCCTGCTGACATGCAGACTCTGCCAGCTTGTTCTCACCCTGCTCAGCTCCAATGCCAAAATGTCCCCAATTACCAAAGAATCCCATATATCCTGCTCTGTGTGTGATCACTCCTACACCATTATCTTGCCGCTCAATTCATAGCCTCTGCCTAGAAGCAGCAGTAAACCTGTCTCAATGTGCCACTTTACGTCCACATTGAGTCTCCTTGGTCTCCAGAGGAGTGTCTCGGCTCACAGTCACCTTTCTGCTATGCCATTTACAGAGATATGTGTGTGCACAAGCAGCTTCCTTCCTTGCATGCCAGATGAGGAGATGAATACCCTATGTTGCTTACATAGCCACATAAACAGGTATTTTCCCAGGCCACTATGTTGTTTTGCATGATTCGAAAGAGCTGACTTAAACACATTCAAATGATTGCATGGGCTACTTACAGTACGTTGTGTGGAGTGGTTGTAATTTTTATCCTCTGTATATTCACATTGCCCTGGACAAAGGTGCTATGTCTGTAAGATGGAAAGGAGCAAGATCAAAACTTATTTTAGGCAGAAGAAGTTCTTGATTTTGAGTCATTGTTGGGGCTTAGTGGGGAGAGATAAAAAGATCAGCCCTAAATAATTTTTGTGTCCAGTGCAAAGACTGAATTCCTCACAGGCTGCCCAGTTCATCCAAAATGTACCGATGTAGGGAGAAGTAAAAATTATTCTGCTCTATCTGCCCTACTTCAGTGTGCTTCTCACTAGGTAAGGCAAGCCAACTCTTCACTTCAGCTTGAGCTGTTTCATTGTCCTGGGTTTAGGTCATCCAAGGCAGTGACAGTTCCTCACCAGAAACCCTTCCAATCTCCTGATAAACAGTGGTAAAACAGCAATTTTGAAGATAGCTCTTCATGGCATTGTCCCAGGCAGACCTACCAGCTGACACACCTCTACACTGCAGGCTACTGTGAGCAGCAGCTATGTCAAGAGCAAACAGCTGCTCCTCTGGGTTTTCCTGAATTCCTCCGAGTCCGAGGGCTCCCCAGCCCCAGCTGCACCCACCTGGCCAGGCACGGCCTATGGGAAGGTTCCTTCTGTATGGGAAGAAAGCAGGTCAGGCCTCTCACAGGTGCTTGCTTGGCTGCCTCTTATGGCCTTGCCAAGATCTTAACACGTTAGTCCAGTGACAGTGGCAGGGAACACCGGGAAGGCAGACTGGCACTGCCCGGCACTGCGCTGGCAGCCAGCGGTGCAGCCAGGGACAGGACAATGCATCTCGTCTGGTCCGGCGTTCTGGCTGCAAGGTCATCTGCCACTTCCAGCTCCAAGCCCTTTCTGCACCAGACTCTCTCCTTGTCCTCTGACCACACACTTCCCTCCCCTCCGCCCCAAAGATAGCCAAGGTCACATTTGCTGAGTTACAGGCTCCAAAGAAGCTTTGTTTGTTTCAGACAAGCCAGGGGGAGCAGACAAGAGAGAGTCAGTCAGTGTTATCACAACTAATGCAGCTCATTAGAATTGTTTTAAACTCTGAAAGCAAATGAATATCTAATGAGATTTCCCCCCAGGTGTAATTAGCAATAAGCTTTACATTGCTCTAAAAATACCCTCCAATTTTTTGAAAAACTAAATGCAGATAACTGGAAGCTCTAGTTACACTTAATGAACTGAACAAAGCACATTGAAAACTAAGAATATTTTAATTGTGTTTATTTAGCCTTCAGCAAAGGATCCAAGACATTTTCATAATAATCAAATTAATTCCAAAATGCTTCTTTGTAAGTTGTCCAGCTAGCAATGTCGATGTTGATCATATACAGTGGACTATTTCCTGATCGGACAGACAATTTACTAAAGAATGCATTATTCAGGAAACTGAAGCCATCTCTTCACCAAGCTTTCCTTCCCCTTTCTTCCTCCCATGGGCTGTTAAATGTATAAAAAGAGTTTATCAACTCAAGAAGAAACACTGCAGTTCTGGTTAGTGAAAATAATTGTGATTAGATATCTTCTTTCTCCATATTTGCCCCAAAAAGAATGGTGAGGAAAATTCTCATTTTCTTTAAAATTCTCAAGAATTACTAAAAGTAGGTACTGCCTTTCACATTCACATCAAATCAATTGGTAAGCTGACTTTGTATCACTGAGTATGCCAAATGACCAATTTATTTTGGCAACTATCAGCCAGAGCTGTCTAAAACTCTGACCTTTGAAAGAAAAGAAGCTACAGCTTGATACATGTATCATCTTTCCCTGGAAGTGTTTAGGACTCAATCCTGGTTTTGATTAAATCAGCAAAATATCAGCAAGATACTGTGTCATGGTATTACTCTGCTTCTGGTGATTGCTGCCAGGTTTTTGAGATGTAGCGTGAGGCGGCCCCTATCATGAGTGTCACTTTCAATAGGGTACCTCAAACCTGCCTTTGTCCGTGGCCGATACTAACTAACACCTAACATAAAAAAATCGCAGGACAGGATGGAAATAAGGCAACCAGTCCATGCTGCAGCACTGAGTGATGGGGCCCAGTCCTGCAGCCTCTCCCACACACTGCTCCAAGGGAACATCTCAGCACGGCGTTCATGGAGAGATGCACGTCCCGTGGATGACGGGAGCTGTACAGCTTCCTGCTTTATCTTCGCCAGCTGGGAAGGGCAGTTTGGGCGTACCACATGCCAGTTAACAATCCGAAATCAAGCTGTTAATCATTTTGTTATATGGACAGATCCTTGCCTCTCGGCCAGGCAGGAGGGCCTTCCTGGGCCTGCTTGCTAGGGCCGTCCTGACACAAAGCACCTGTATGTCATTATGCGATTGCAAGTCAGAAAAGCAAGTGCAGAGGAAGAGCAGGGGCTCCTGTGTCCCTTCCTGAATATTCATATTGCTGTGAGATTTTTTTAATTCAATACTGATCACTAGAAGGAGGAGCAAGCAAAGTAATGCAAATAGAGCTTGAGCCAAAGCAACAAATTCACAGAAGCTGTGATGAGACCTTTCCTGTGAATTGTCAGTATCGTTCCACTAGAAAATTCAAAATCCCACCAATAACTCGGTCCCTTAGACCCCTACACTTCCATCACAGATAACAGGACTGCTGCTTCTTCAAAGACAACACGTTCAGACCTCCATCCACATGTCCCTGAATAAGCATGAAAGAACAGAACACAAGAAGGGACCATGGCAACTCTCCCTTGTGCTTCTGCTAATTGTGCTCCACGAGTAGCCCCTGGAGCCCAGGCTCGGGCCAGAGCGCAGCCTTGCTCCATTGCTTCACACGGTCCAGGTAGTCAGATCCCATTGATGTCCTCTGTGTCTCCATGCCTAGCTTGCTGGCTTCCTCTGAAGCATCGCAAAGGAGAGTTAATTAATTCTGATCACTCCTAATAGTCTTCTAGGTCACAAATTGGTGATTCAGCTTCATTAATTTGATTTCTAACATTTCATCCTTTGCACTCTCTGCCCGATTAGCTTCTTGAAATTTAGTTTCAGTAAATGGGATGAGCAAGGCAGAAACTTCCAAAGAGATTTTCCTCATCGGCATTTGGAGGACAAGCCACAGAGCAAAACTCCTGGACTTGCAGCCAGGGTGCGGTCACCTCAATTTTGCAAACTTCTTGATGACAGGGGTAGTGAGGCCAGGCTGCAGTCTGAGTCACTTTGCAAAGGAAGCATTGATTCTCCTTTCACTCAGAAGGGCCTAAATCAAGAAAAGCACCAGTGCAAATTGCACTAGAGTAAGACTAGCACAGGAGGAAAATCAGACCATAAAATATCTGAAAAGAACAAAGAATTATTTTTTCTGATAGTATTCTTAAATAAAAGCTGACATTGGTTTGTAGACATATGTAAGCAGAGATTATATACACTGAAAAGTTCTCTATTCTTTCAGGCATCTATACATGCAATGTCGGGAAACAAAGCAAATCAAGTCAGCCACACTCTAGGGGAGTAAGAATACTGTGAGTCACCGAATGCTGTTCCTTTGTCTTACGTCATTTTTAGACAGGTCATTGCTATAAGACCCCCTAAAAAGCGAATATTGCAGGTGGAAGAAGTGAATACATTATTCTGTATTTGGGATCTGGGTGGGGTTTGAAAATGAAACAACATTTTTTCGAAGTGACCCAAAGAGCATTATGGCTATACTTCTGGTTTTCAGATGAGAAGATCGTAACGTGACATGTTCGTATTTGTCACTCTGTGGTAAGAGTCTTTATTGTTTTCCACTTACAGCATACTTTTTCCAATGGGACACCAAACCCACTTCTTCCTTGGCAGAACCTAGTCCTTCTTCCTGATGAATAAAAGCTTCAGTATACTTACACATCCCTGCAAATCAATGCTGTACTCACAAAAATCATTATTTCAGCTGGGGAGGGAAGAGGGCAGGAACAGTATCAGTCGTATTCAAAAAGCAGCATGTAATTCTGTGACGCCGAAAGTTTCACAAGAAGGTCAGAGGAAAACAGAAAATGTTCTGTGGTCCCTGGTGGTCCAGGCAGAAAATTGTACCTTTTGTCTCCATACAGATTACTGAGGAACACCTTCTAGCTGAATTAACACCAAAGTTCATTGTGAACCTCAGCCCAAGCCATGGCTTTTCAGCCAGGTTTGAATCAGAGAGGTGCATGTGGTTTTGCCACAAAACCACAAGGCAATACAAGTTTGGGGATATTCTATCAAACCTAAGCCAAAGTTTATCACAGCAGAGAAATGTGAAAGCAGGCTGGTCCCACCTGGCTTGTGGGTTTCACTGCAAACACATCACAGAGCTCGAGCTGCTAAAGGAAACAGATTTCTGAGGCCAAAGGAAATCTTGGGGTGAAAATATTTTCTAGGAAATGAGTTGAAATGTGCAGATGTACACCCAGAGCAGCGCAACCTGAGAGAGCAAACAAACCCACAGCTGTGGCTGGAAAATAAACCTGCCCTGTCGGCAGCACAGCTTTTCACATCACAGGAGCCAATGAAAAAGTGCTCGAGTGTTCTCACTGCTCAGACATGTGCAACCTGGACCCTTCGCTGGGCTTATTGTTCCATTGCAAAAGGCCCATTTATAGCAAGCCCAGCAAGCCTGAGAGGGGAAGGAGGACAATGGCAATCTCTCCCATTCAGCAGCAGAGGCCTAGGAAATATTTGCTACTCCAGGAGAGCAGCAGAGGCGCCTTTTCAAAGCTCCCTTTGCTGGGAGCTGAGTGACAGCTGAATCACAGTGCTGCTTTCCAAGAGCCAGACCTCAGTAGCACTGCCAAGAGTGGCCCGTTGTATTCAGAGCCCCGACACAGCTGCAGTTACTGGGAGGTCCTGCCATTGTCCTCCCCCAGCAGAAAGATGCTTCTGTCCCCCCTTTATAGACCTCCATCACTGCCCAGTACAGGCAGGCTGAATGAAAATGTCAGCAGCAAGCATCGAGCAGATGTGAAGGGACCATGCTCTCTGACCTGGATTCACCCATCACGTGGGCTAACGCTGCTGGATTGAGAATAGCTTTATAAGACAACTTCAGGGGGATGGGATGCTGCCATTTGAAACAGCGTGAATGTGGGGCGCAGATCTGACTGACTTGGGAACAGTGCTTCAAGGGAGGCAGAAAGAAATTCTTCCAGGGAGACATCCAGGAAGAGATCAGAACTGTAAGAGTTTAGCAGGATTTGTACCGAAAACTCTCCCCATCAAATCCCACTCTTAATTTCTGCATAGTGCACATTGGTCACAGTTAATACCCCACTTTTGAACGGTGGCTGTAAGCTTCAAGTCCAAGCTTTTGTGGAAATAAAAAGTAGATGTTTTAGAAAACATTCATAATACAGTGTCTCCAGGAAGTGAAGAAAACAGTCTGTGGTATCATTCTGTCTGCAGAATAGTAAAATGAAATTTATTCAAAACAAAAAGAAGTGAAAATAACTAGTGTAGTTTCACAGTCCAAAGTAAATAAGATGCAGAAAAAAACAGAACTAAGAGAAAAATGCCATACATGTTCAAAACAAATTTTAAGCAAATTTTGTCCCCATTATGTTTGTGACACTTCTGCAGTGAATGCTAGAACTGCAGTTCATTAGCCCAGTGCTCACATCGAGATCTTAAATATTCATCCGAACTGCATCCAACTGTCTGACTACACAAAGATTCAGACTCTGCCCTGTCTCCGTGCACGCACTGCCCCACCAGCAAGCACACGCCGCCATGTGACTTACGTGACTACCCACGGCTGCAGCTAGCATATGGGCACAGATTTTCAGCATCTGAAGAAAGGACCAAACAACACGATTGATAGTTGGGCAAGAAAAGAAAAGGAAGGGGAAAAGACTTGGGAGGTCTGTCAACAGGGCAAGCAGTGTGGTCCAGGGGGGATTTTACTTCATTTGGGAAACAACGGGACACTTACGGAAGGGACTGCGCTCCTGGGGATAGTACAGGAGAGCAGCTGCTTTACACTGTCAGCCAGATCAGAGACAATTCTGCATCCAAGGGCTGGATGTGAGCCAGGTGTACTAAATGACTACAGAGATACCTAAGATACAGGGATGGTAATCTCTCACCAGGTTTGAAATGCAGATGAGGGTCTGCAGAAAGGGCAGCAACACAAATATCTCGGAGCTGAGAAAAGACGACTTTGAAGGGAAATGAGACAAAGCTGAACGAAGTTGGCTGGGATTCAATAAAGCCTGAGAAATGCACAATGGAAAGGGTTTAATGCAGTCAGAAAGTAATTACAGTAGAATAATTCTACTTTACAGCATTTTTTGCATCATCAGAATTTTTTTCGTGTTCTCTCTCTATCAGTGGCAGAAGCCAAATTTCACAAGGAAAAAGTCCTGAAAGAAATCGCATCTGCCAAAATACGAAGACACTGGATCCACAGGATCACAATTGGATCACAATTCCCCTCAGCCAAGAAAGAAGCACTAGAGTAAGGCAAAGCAGGCACACTGGTGTGAGAGCAGGTGTTGGTGGGACTGCAGGAAAGCTTCGCGGCAGTTTGTACCTGCCACTTCGAGTGCTGTCAGGTGTGCAGGCAGGAGAAATAGCCGCTCCATTCAAAGAGCTCCTGGGTGGAAGGTCAGTGCTGTGAGTGACAGAATAAAACTAGAGGGACGGAGCAACTTCTTACCCGCACTTCAAACCAAGCAAAGTGCCAGTACAGACAGCACAATGGGGCCATTGAAACCAGAGAGTGATAATGGGAGAGGAGGCGGCACCATACAGCTTAAAACCAAAGCAGATTCTTCCCAGAACTCACTCCCAGAGGCATTATAAACTGAAGGGAAAAACAAGAGGGTAAAAATAGATTCAACTCTGATCCACAGTAATTGCACAACAGGGATAATAGGGATCTCAGAGGTGGAGATCGTAAAGTGGCAGTTTTAAAAGTTAAAACTGTGAGCACCAAGAATTAAAGCAGAAGTTAATGAATCTGGAAACTACAACCTAAAATGCTGCTTCAGCTCTGGGCTGGCTGGGACCTTTCTCTGAGTCCAAGAAAGGGTCCTCCAAGGATTCCTGCTGCCTTGACAAACAGGGCCCTTGCTAGGGAAGTGGGGTACATGCAACTTATACAGCCACTAAACCCCAAGGAGAGGGAAAGACATTCTGCTCCTGACCCTGGCTGTAAACAGAACAGATATGAAGCCTCAGCCTCTGTCTTCTCACCATCTGTGTAGTTATCCTGATGAACTACAGTGCTTTCCAGCCTGGCAGGATTTTTCCATCTCTCAGTTCTAGGGAGAGCTTATACTGAACAAATGACTCGCGCTCTATCTTTAAAAGCTTGCTCTTCCCATTAATCTGTCTTTGTTCTGATTTTATCTGCCTCAGAAGGCAAGATAATTTTGACTAACACAGAGTAATTAAAATGAGAGACCTGAGTCTTAAACTACTAACATTAAAATCTCTTCCAAGTTACTGACTCCTAAATAGGTTAGACACATTGAGAAGGAGGCTTGAAAAATGAGCACCAGCAGCCCATGGGGTTCAGCGTGTGCACGTGTAGGCACACGGAGGGGATGCAGAGCGATTAGCACCGTTCCACAGATGGGGAGTGTCCATCTAACTCCAGCCCCAGGGACAAGCGCCACAGCCAGTGCAGTTCCTGGTCATGTTCTTTCTCCCACCTCTCACCAAAAAATTGCCAGCGTCTTCAGCCTCCCAGTGGAGGACAGATCAGTGCCACAGAGCCTGGGTAAGTGCAAAGTGTAGCTCATTTTATCTGTGCATGTAAGCAGGCTTGGAAGAGGGGTAATCACAGTGTGCGTTGCCAATTTCATGTGCTAAAAAATAATGACTCATTCTTCCTCCCCAAACCGATCATGTGATAAAGAGGAGAGATATACTTTGGTTTCTCTTTCTTTGCTTTCTGGTTTCTGATCCATTAGGCTGCATTAATTTCATGTTTTAAGAATTTCTTGCATAACCACAAAGATTAGAAATATCTTTTCTAAAATGAGAGCTCAAATTGCACAAAAATCCACTTCTTGCAGCATCTGGAAGAAAAAATCCCACCGAATACTGCAGGACTTAGTCACACTACCAACAGGACACCAGTGAGCCCTCTTCCAGCAATCACAGCCTGATTTGAGTGCCTTGTTCCCAAGATCAGTTCTGCCTCAGTAATAATTAGGCAAAGTCAGAGAGCAAACCTTCCTCCTGCTCTCACTGCTGCCTCTACCTAAACCCCTGAAGAACAGAAGCATGTCTTTTCAAAACTGACAGTTCTCTCACAAATATAAGAAAATATTTCAAATATTACGTGTAATTGTACCAACTGGTGATGCCTTCTATACCAAACTGTCCTTGGTTTGTGACCATACCACACTTCAGGAACAGCTTAGAAAACTTCTTTCCAACATCACTCGTCCTCTTGCTGGGGGGAAAAAAAGTTAAGCCTTCTCTCCTAACAGAAGTACTAACTGCTGTTTTCACATAACAAAGCCAAGTAAAAGAAATGTAACAACCGCTAATGCGACAGCTATAGGGCTAGGAAACTATGCTAGCCATTGCTGGAGGTTATCACCAGAGTCCCGGTCATTAAAGAGAATCTCAAATCTCCCTGCATGTACAGCAGGAGCACAGGCCTTCTGCTGAGGAATGGAGCATTGGGTCTCTCTCAATGTCATACTAAATTTCTATGTACCTCAGAGTAGAGGCATATGTCATTTTTCTCCGATTAACACATTTCTAATGGGATCCAGACAAGTCTGATGGGGAGACAGCTTTTGGAGGGAAATGAGCTGGTTTTGATTCAAACCCTGGCTTCCATCAAAATGCTGTGGTCTGCTTAGAATGTCTGTGGACATCATTTTACAACACACACTCGCACACACAAAAAAATCCCTAGGGGTTTTAAACCCTGATATGCAGCAGGACCCAAACCAGAAACTTGTGTAACCAGACTGCCAGGGACAAGTGGGCACCTCTGCAATGACAGCTTTAGTGGCTAGATGAGACAGGACAGAGGGGTGCCACTGGAATGGGGTGCAGATTCCACCACCTCTCACAGTTGTGGTTTTCGGGGGGCTTTGTCCTTGCTGTCCTGGGAAGTTGCACGCAGCAGAAATGGCCAAGCCACTTCCTGAGTCACCCATTACTACTGCCTGCATGAGCTAAACGTGTCTTGGAAGCCTCCCACTTCAGTGCTTACCCCAGCCAGCCATCAGCCCTGCCTTGCTGCCATCTGATGGGCTCCCAGCACCAGGTGGTCTGGCTGTAGGCACAAACACAACCATAAAGACAGTAAAATGTGTGCACAGACACATGGGTTTTTTCATGTCCACCAGATTATAACTAAAAATATTTCAACAGCTGTTTCTTTTTGCTGCAGGGGAAGGCAGGGAAAGGGAAGCACATGGCCCAAGTTATTATCTCAAGGATACTTGCCTTAATGTCGGTACTAAAAGGAACAGACATTAACTATATAGTCAAAAATCTATGTCCTGCTGTGGACTGAAGACTGGCAAGTTTCCCCTCCCACCTACAAGTAATTCTCAAGCAGCCATCTCATGATAGAGACTTTGAGGGCACCTGAAGAGTCATTCTGCTGTCCAATGTAATGGGTGAATTAGTAGTTCACGGCAGGCTCTTTTCTCATCCTCCAAAGCACAACTGTTACTGAAAAGACACAACCAGGAGGGAAGGTCCAGAGTCTTAGATGGGGCCTGGAGGAGGCCCTGCCGCCACTTCCCAGAAGATGCTGAGACAAAGTGCCCCCTCACATTGCATTTGCTGCACCACACCGTGTAGGCTCCTGGCAAGAGCGGGCACTGACATCTCTGTGCCACAGGTGCCCTTTGTGCCTCTGTACTCACTCCACAAAACCCATGCTGCCTCAGATCAGATGATGGATATTTGTTCTTTCAGGAGATTTTACAAGTGCTTTAGGACTTGTCTCCTGAAAGCAAACCCTCGGCCTTGCTGCTTGCTTTAGGCTCCACTGCAGCTACCCTGGAGGAAAAGTTTCCTTCGTGCTGATTCCTGGTGTGATGCCTGATATGGCAAGGCAGCATCCCCTGTATTTTAACTGTCTAGTAAATGCTTCTGGCTCACAGTTCAAGCATTAGAAATAGCCTTGTCCCAGGATAACAAGCTACCCCTGCCCATAAAGAGCAATGGTTTATGCCTTTCTATCTGAACACACAAGAGAACAGTAGCAGAGTGTCACCATTCTTAGCTAATTTGGCACTTCTAGCAAGAACAGGGCTTTTATCTCTTCCTTTTCATTATAACATGGTGAGACAAACATTAGATATCAATAAGTAACTAAGCTGGCTACAGAGGACAAACAAATAATTGCAGGCGGTTGCTTGGTAAGTGATAAGCCTTTTTGGGCTCGATCACCACCTGTAGGCAAGCTTTGATTCATACATGAGATCATGGAAGAGAAAGTCAGGCACAAAGCAGACGTGCACGAGAGAGTAGCACCTAATTTCTTCTGGTACCTGGGACAGCAAACACAAGCGAGTGCAACTCCTGTAAAACCCTAGTGGGGAAAGAGGCAGAGGAGATTACTCCAATGCTTTTCTTTTTCTACCCAAATTAATATCTATTCTTTGCACATGTGCACTTCCCTATTCCCACCCAAGTATACACACTACACTGTGCGATATCTCCAGTGCAATGGCTGCTTCAGATAAAGAATCTCATGTTACCTCCCCCTTAAGAAGGCACTAGAGATAGGGTCTTTCTCACTTGTCTGTACACACAAACACACATCAAAGCACCAGCCTGCGAAGTATTTCCTTGGGGCAGAAAACTTAGGTAGTGGCAGCAACACAACAGCTTTACTCTCATGCACAAAGCCAGGTCAAACCAGAGAAAAATAACTTGAACCATAACCTGCTGAATATGTACAATGATGTGGAGAATTTGGTTCAGCTTCAGGAAAGTGCAGCCAGGCTGAGACGCTGCTAAGGCCACGAAGAAAACCTCAGTGCTTCAGCCCTTGCACAGCAGGACTGTGTACGGAGCTGGCTCCTATTTCTTGAGGGCTGAACCTGACACAAATGCTTCCAAACACCAGACTTCAGCGTGGGACCTCTTTGGCCTGACAGCATGCTTCACCTTTGAGCAAAGCTTAAATGTCAGACGGCTGCTAAGTCAAAGGACAGCGGAGCTGTGAGCTGCACCCAGCGCAGCAGAAGCTGAAGTCAGGGAGATGTCTGTCGGGTTTACTGCCACTGTCTCCTAGCGTGAGCAACAGGAGAACCTAAAACACAGCCACCTTTAACAAGGGGCTTATTCGGACTTCATTAGCAAATATAGTAGCCACTAGATGGCAAACTCACAGCCCAAACTGAATATTGACCGTAACAGACTCCCCAAAGGCTGTAAAATCAAGGGTGCAAAAAGCCAACGAGGGGACGGGGACAGGGACGGGGACGACGATGGGGCGGGACGACGACACACACCAAACACAGCTAGTTCCTTCACAGGTCGAGTTTCTTTGTGTATTTCTGTCCCATCACTGTACTGCACAAAGATGAGCCATAAACAGTGTGCTGTCAACTGTGTAAACCATCTCCTGGTATTAACGTGCAGTTCCAAACATCCCAGGCACAGTTATGGCAGTAGGGACAAAACAAAATTCCAACATATCCACCAAAAACATATTGCTTAAGCCAGAAAAAAACTGCAGCCTGCAAATAACATGGCCAAAGGAGCCCAGATTGCAGATTATGTATTATTCATTGCTATCATCATTGTAAGCCTCCAGCCAATCTAGCTTTTTCAGTGTGGGCTGCAGGAAAGGTGGGGCCACTATGTAAATCAGAAATATCTTGCAAATGACTCTTACATATTAGCTGCATGTCTATGAAAAGAAAGGAATTGCACGGTAGCCAAAGCTCTATACAAGCAATCATCTTTGTCTTGCAAAGTGACCATTTGTATTTTAAGTCAGCCTGTTATTATCCTGAATCAGTTCTTGAGCAAAGATCAAAGCTAGTCTGGGTAAAGCAGTCCTCACTCATTACACGTGGATAATTTTTCTAAGTAGGAGTCCTTTCCAGGAGCTGGGGTCACAGCAATGGGCACTGTTATGTGCATGGGTTCTGAAAAAAAGCTGGGTCACACTGAGCCAAAATTTCAGCAAAGATGCTGAGGGCAGCTGCCTGCCTCCACGCCGAGAGACTGGATATTCAAAATTGCTGTGCATCTGTAAAAATACAAGGGCAGCAATGTGATGGTAATTTTACAGAAAGCTCTAAACTTATCATTTAGCTACAAGGGGAAACAACACTTACTTCAAGAATGATAGGAAATAGATACATTTTTATTTAGTGTCCAAAGGTACAAATTGCCAGTGATTTTACCATGCTACTGTACAAGGCAAGACAAACTCTCAGGCAGTTAACTTTCCTTGTATGACTATAACAAAGAGTTGATCAAAACAATTTTCATCCTTACACCAGTTTCAGAAGTTCATTTTCCCCAATAGTAGGGTTGTTTGCTGCACTCAAAGTAGCAGCAGTGCTGTGTACCGGGACTCAAATACTCCTTTGATCCACAATTATGCCAGGAAAGAATAAACTCACAATCCTGCAAGCATTACTGAAAATATTTGTCTCACCTGATGAAATCATTTCATGCCCCTCAGCAAATTCAGCCTAAATATAGTGGAACCTACTGACCCCGGTTTGTATATGTGCAGAGCCATTCAACAGAAGAACTCATTTCCCAGATTACACTTTCATACAACTTATCAATAAATTTTGCACCATCAGTTCTGAATGACAGTAACTCCATTAGATTTGTGGATTACCAAAGTGAGGGTGTATCTTGCTCATGAAACTCACAATAACCATCTGCTCCTTGCAACTGTGAACTTCAGCTCCAGAAAAAGATATTTTCGTTGACCCACTTTCCAAGAATCCAAACTGAGGTACTCTGAGCTCCATTCATATGGCTCATCCATATATACCCTCTCTGCTCTGCCTTTTTCAATTCCAGGGATTTACACAAGCTGGAAAAATTTCTCCTGAAAGGGTACTGTGCAACCTTAAGCAACAACACATTGCTCCCTTTTGCTATTCTGGTTCTGCTGTTTCCCTGCTTTCGCACCCACTCCTTTAAATTGTTGACACATCTCATAAGCGTGTCCGTTATGACCAACATATTTGATCAGTATGTTTCAAACCTGAGCACTGCACTGGCCCATTTAATGAGCAATATTTTAGACATTTTCCAAACTTCCTGTCACCAGCATTAGCTAACACACGAGCGATCCAGACAGACTCTTTTGTTCTGAGCAGCTGTGCTGTAAAACAGGCTGAGTATCTCTGCGGCCACAAACTGCTCTCCAAGGTCTCCCCATCCCCAGTCTGCCATATGTTGCCCCTATAGTTTGTACAAACTCTTTCATTTCCTCTCTATCCTGTTGCATTTCATCAGGTTAAACTAAAAGCACACACCGGCATCCAAAAGCCCGGCTGTTTGTAGTGTTCTGTGTGCTCTGCTCTGTTTTGCAGAGGCCACACAGCCTTTCGGTGAAGTTCCTTACATGATCTCCCACTAAGCTCTCTGATTTTTGGGTTTCTCAGCCTTGCAGCTCTTCTACTTTCAAGGAACACTTTCATAAGCACTGGAGCCTGCTCCATCAGAGCACTGTGAGCACTGGAGGTGTCGCATTCAAAGCAGTACATAGCAAAGACAGTGCTAGGTGGTCATGCTGTAGTGGGGCTCTCTCAGGTCAAAATCAAGAAGTCAAAGAGATTTAGATAAGGAAAATCAGCAAAGAATTTTGAAACCATCCACTGTGGTTGGAGAGAGACAGGGCCACGCATTGGCCGAAGCACTGGGAGCAAGGCTTAGCTCACTGTTATTCTGCTGACCTACTGCACAGCCTGCAGTTCATCACGACTCCCTACATACTTCTGCTCCCCCTCCATCCCACTATGGATTGTTCCCAATACTGGGGAGAATTAATCAAATGAACATTGGTGACACTAAAGATAAAAAGCAAATACAAGATGAAGGGTTGATCAAAATCAAATGCTGTTTAAAATACAACCCTTTGATCCGTGATTGGGACTCTGAGTTTCAAGAATCCACAGCCCAATCTAAAACCCCAACATGATGAACAGCCAAAACTGGCACTGGATGTGGCTCCACAGTGAATTCGGTGAAGGAGACCTCTTCCACATTCCCATGTGGGGGCAATGTGACAGAGGCATGCATCACAGACCGGCCCATGATGTTGGGCTCCTGCCAGGGACAGAGCCATTAAATGGCTTCCCCCTGCACCCAACAACTATCATCTCTGCCTCTCTGTCTAGTACCAACAAGGCTGTGTTCCCTCTGCAGCGCTGTCCCTCCTCTCCAGCAGCCTGCTACACAAAGTGTGTAGCAACAAGACCAGTTATAAGTTGTGCACAGAAAACAGTGTCCTGGTTTGGAGCGGGAAGTTACTTCAGATGATCCCAGCAGCAGTAAAGGAGCTATCTCATACCACACTATCAGGCTGCCAAACAAACACAGAATATCTACCTCATCCATAATGTCATGGTTTAACCCCAGCCGGCAACTAAGCCCCACAGAGCCGCTCGCTCACTGCCCTCACAGTGGGATGGGGGAGAGAATTGGAAGAGTAAAAGTGAGAAAACTCATGGGCTGAGATAAAGACAGTTTAATAGGCAAAGCAAAAGCCGCGCACGCAAGCAAAGCAAAGCAAGGAATTCATTCACCACTTCCCATGGCAGGCAGGAGTTCAGCCATCCCCAGGAAAGCAGGGCTCCATCACACATAACGGTGACTTGGGAAGGCAAAACCCCATCACTCTGAACGTCCCCCCTTCCTCCTTCTTCCCCCAGCTTTACATGCTCAGCCTGATGCCATACGGTGTGGGACATCCTTGGGTCAGTTGGGGTCAGCTGTCCTGGCTGTGTCCCCCCCAACTCCTTGTGCCCCCCAGCCTGCTCGCTGGTGGGGTGGGGTGGGGTGAGAGGCAGAAAAGGCCTTGACTGCTTAGCAACAACTAAAACATCAGTATGTTATCAACATTATTCTCATCCTAAATCCAAAACACAACACTATATCAGCTACTAGAAAGCAAATTAACTCTATCCCAGCCAAAACCAGGACACATAACTACTGAGATAAAGGCTTGTGTCAACAGCAGATTTTGGGAAAAGCAGAGAGAACTATAGCTAGGAAGCAGCCACCTGGAAAGGCAGAGGCTGTGCTGTACAGAGACATCACGTGCTTCACAAGGGGAGAGTTTGTGTCCTCGATGGTTTACTGGAGGAGCCTGTGGGGCCTCGCTAACATGACAAGTAGCAATAGTGAGAGCGCAGAAACATTCATAATCTCTTGAGCTCCAAATACCAAGAGGAGCCTCTTCAGTTCTTCTCAGTTTCAACTTTGGAGGCCAACGAGACATGAATATGTGTCAAGCTTAGTGTCAGAAGGATGCTCATGTGTATGTATTACCCAGTCTGACAGGCAGCCCCACTATCTGCAGATTTTCTCAACTCTGAACAGGCTCTTGCCATCCAGAAAACCTGCACCAAAAGTGACTCTAGTAAGCTCACTGCAGAGGCACAGCGCATTTGATTGGCAGCACTGCACTTTCTGCACCTGCATCGTGCAGCACATGCACATGTATTTCTGTCTGGATGGGGCCGTACGAGAGCCATGCCCCTGGCCATGACCCAGCTGGCTGCACTCTGCACTAACTGGAATTCAGGAAACACCGTCCCTGCTCCAGGAGACACTGCTACACTGAAGTCAGCAGAGCTCAATCGAAATGCCACTTCTCCTGTGATCACAGGGACTCACACCCCCTCCCACTGGGAGCACATTTTCCATTTCTCTGAACAATCTTACCAAGCTGCAAGCATCAGCAGCACTAAATTCTGCTCTCTTTTGGGAAGGAGCCAAGGCTGCGAATGTAAAGCACAGGATGTGATTTCCTGCCCCTCCTGGAAAAGGAAGCTACAGTCCAAAAGGTAGAGAAAGAACTATTAATCCTAGAACAACCATTTTAATGTTGATGATCACATGATGCAGCTGCAGAAATACCAATTCAATTCAAACAGAACTTGTAATGTACTAAACATGTGGGACTCATGATACGGAAAAGGAGATACCAGATCCGGGTGCTAAGAAGAGGAATTACTATTCACAGGCCCCTGAGGAAAGATGCCTCTAGGACCACTGCTCTTGTGACAGAACTCTTTAATCAGGAAAATACTAGAAAAACATAAAAAACTAATGGCAGATTATCTACAGAATCTCCTACAGTTCTACTTTATCCTGTATATATGAGCCGATTAGCAGCAAGGTGCTGGACTTCTTGGGAAAGGAACAGCTTATGTAGTGAAAAGAAAACGAATGTACAACCCCAGCAGGTTTACTTTTGCACAGGCTTTAAAAAGAGATGGAGAAATAAGCAGTGCTATTGAGTTAGTGCAGAGATGGGCTGTACAATTCCAGTAGCTGTTGCCTGCTTAAGCACAATGAAATAGGATGAATAGAAGCCCTAATGTGGTTGACTCACCCTCATTACCCAACAGCCTAAAATGGGGGCGGTCTTCTGAGGAGATCAGAAAATACATTTTTAGATGTCTTAAGGTGTGAGTCTGTACGGATTATGCAGCCCAAGCCGCAAGTGCCCGTTATTTTCAATGGATTGCATCTGTATGATTGTAAGAACTCTCCCGTGTGCAGAGCTCAACAACTACTTTTGTTTTCACAGTGTCTGCAACCATTTGCAAAAGACTGACAGACATGCATGCGCAGACACACACACTGTGCTGTCATGGGGACTTGCCTTCTGTTCTTTCTCACTAGTTTTCCTCAGCCTAAAATAAAAGCATGTTATGCTGTGCCCTTTGTGCAAGAAAACATAACACAAGAGTGTTTATTTGCCTATGAACGCTATAATCTTCATAGATCGATATTAAAACCCTTCACACTTATTTTCACTGCCTAGTTCAATTGAACTTAGAAATTCCAGTGTATCTTGAGAGAGTGCTGAACAGCTGCAAACTAGCCAAGGGATCACATTCCCACAGATGGTATTAAGAGTCCAAAGCCCTTCATGTTTGACTGTGGGATATGTACAGGTCAAATGAGAAGTTACACTGTCTGGGAACAAAGTTTCACAATCCTTGCAGACAGCATTATTTGTTTTTACAGTTCTTTGATTTAATACAGTTCATTTGGAAACTGCTATTTTACAGAGGTTTTTTTCTGTAGAGGTATTTCAAGGCCAGCTAGCTTTCACCGGAGGCCATCTTCTATGTACATTCTGGTATGTCCAAACTTTGTAGCTTCTCTACTAACTGATTGATTAAATGTAAAGTTTGAAGTAGAGTGTTCAGCACTAATCTGACAGGTGTCCAGAGAAATGCATTAGGCCACACAGTGGTTGAAGGAGGGGATTAGGAGCTAGGACCCTTAAACTCCAGATCTGCTCAGTATTGTTAATTATGCTTTGCCAAATTTCCTACCCTCATTTACAATCTGTCAGAGACATGCAGTGAATTTACTGAATGGGGAAGGAGGAGGATGTACATGATTGTTTGGCTCTTGCAGGCATTATCTGCTATGGCCTGTGCTCAGCGTCATGCAGCGAAGGTAAGCCTGTCAGCCCTGCCACCATCACCCCCTGCAGCTGCCTCCAGCTCACAGCTCAGTGCTGGTGTGAGTGGCCAGTCCAAGAACGGCCCGTGACGACAGAGTTCGCTCATGAAAAGGCAAATGGATGATGACAAACATAGCAACTTGCTCTTGCTTGTGGGTAGCAGCACCAGAAAGGATGCTATTAAGTCCAGAAAGGCCAAAAAGCGTAAGACCACAGCATCTGTCTGACCAGAAACTGCTTCCATGTACTTACTGCTATGCTCAGTAATAATCCAGAATTCCAGAGTTTCGGAACATGCATTTCAGAGGCAGTAACCTTCCAAATGCTGCAGTCAGAAGAAGGACAAAATTTAGAAAAAGCACGTCTTTTCATGACAGATATTTCAGAAAGCAGGTGAGCAAAAAGACCCCAGGTACCCAGACTTTGGACAGTGCAGGCACAATTGTATGTTCAGAAGCAGGAGCAGCTTGTTCCCAACCTCTGCCTGAAGAGATGAACTCTGGAGTCATCTTTCATTATTTTTAACCAAAGCTCAAGAGCTGCTTGGCAGATACATGCTCTGGATTGCTAGGCAAGCACAAGGTTTTATTGTCTCTGTGTTACTGAGAGACTAGCCTGACTCCCGTAGGATCTTTGTTTCCTGATCTCATGTATTCAGCAAACACTGTAAAGGGCACAACGTTCAATGTAGTAGCCTATCTGCAACAGCCAGGGCAATAGGCAATTATGCTTTGGAGACAAAACGATTGTATGCGGGTATATACGAAAGTAAGAGAGAAAGAGAAACAAGGGGGAGAAGAACTGGTGGGAACACCAGGCAATTTCTCAAATGCCCTGCCTTCCTCAGACAGAGCAGTGGGCCACCCCTCTCCTCAAACTGCCCAAAGCAGTCGTGGCCTCCAATGAAAGTGTCACCTTCAAAACTGAAGGAAAGAGGTAAGCACAGATGCAGAACGAGATCTGCTGCCACTTGAGTTCTACAGCCTTCCTCAACACCTATAGCCCAGAGCCCCTCTGAGTGGATTCCCACTCAGGGCTGTCCCCAGGTTGCAGAAAGACAAGAATTAGCTAACACATCTGGATAGAATAGATCTGCACTGCAGCAGAATGGGCAATCTCAGAGCTTTCCAGTGGTATTCACAGTGTCTTTCTTCGTGTAAGCTTCCAGAATTAATCACCAGTGTATGAATTTGGCTTCCCACCCCTTTCCCCAGCTGACAGGAATTGATGGCACCAACTGCCGTCACCACGAGAAATAAGTGATTCCTTCACTAGCATGGCAGACATATGCCAGCTAGGAAGAGAAGATCTGATCATCAGACTTGCTTGTTTTGGCTTTTCAATGCACAAAAGGCTGTTTTTCTCAGAATTAGGGTGACTGCGACAATCTGTTTTTAGACAGAGTTAGAACCACAAGATAAAAGAGGCAGAAATCTTCTCATCTGCATATTTATCATCAAAATGCAGCAACTGCATAATTTAAGCTTAGTGTTAAAAATATTGTATGTATATTTTAAGGTTTTCCTACTCAGGTGAAAAGGAGACATGCTTTCACTAAGGAGGTTAATTATTTCCTAATGGTGTGAAAACAACAGAAAAAAAAGGAATCAAAAGGAATTTTCTTACCCTTCCCCCTACCCTGAGGCACAGAAAAGAGACATCTCCGTCCACATCCTTCGCAGACACACAGTAAAATGACTCAGAACAATAGAGCGGAGGCATGTGCTGGTAACTGGGGTCCCACTGAGCCCCGCGAGGGTCTGGACACTTGCACAAAGGTGCAAGTTAGAGGAGATTTGTAGAGAGAGCAGGAGCATCCTCTCAGCTCATTAAACTGTTCACCTGGGAAGGGAAGCACTCCCATATGCAGGGGATGGGCACAGGCACTGCCTGCCTGGTGGGCTCTGCCAGAGGAGAGAGGGTTCTCCGATACCACGGTGGATGGTTCACCCAGCCGGGTAAGCACTGCACCCGGCCTCCTCCAGCATCGAGATGCCAGCAGCTGCCTCCTCCACAGTCCTGAGCAGAGCACAGCTGGGCTCTGGCTGCCCCGTGCCATCCTCCCCACCCACCCCATGCACCCTCAGGGAGAGGAGAGAGGTGCTCTTCACTAGGCCAAGCTCTGTAGGGAAGAATGAACTAAAGACAGGCTGCCTCTGTGGTACTCAATCGCAACTGAGCTCTGTCAGTGGTACCATGGACGTTTCCTCATTGTTCCTCCCTATCTCTGCTATATATATATATGGAGCCTTTATACTCTGCAGAGCTGAAGTGACTAGCTAGCTGTACATGAGATCCAACTTCTTAGCAAGAGGACCTGTTCACCCAGAGGTGTCCTGGTTTATTGTTGTCTTTCCACTGGCTGCGTCCTTAATAGACACGGGTTTTATGTGACCTCCACTGCTGTCCATGCAGACATGTGATGTCCCAGACAGGACCTTGCTTTCACGCTAGGAAGCATTCTTTCCTCTCCAGCACTGCCCAGGAACCCCGCGGCATGATCAGTCACTGCTCAGAAATGTCTCTGCGAGTTTGGCACGCCCCGCGAGGGCTGCAGAGCAGCCTGGCCAGCTGGCCATGGCCAGCTGGTGCTCCCCCAGCTGACGCAGCTTTCCCATGCTCTCTGCTGGCCGCCTTTGCATCCTCACATGGCCACACGATCCGCTCTGCTTTGACAGCCTCGTCCCTCAGATCCTAGTCTCTATAACTACCTGATACGCACATGTGCTTCTGTTTAAAGAGACAAGTTAGAAGGGCAACACATGACAATACACTGCAATCTGAAGACAGCCAATCAAACCAATAAATCCCCACTCGCTCCCCAACAGCTGTAGCCCAATTAAACTCAACAGTTCACAGGTGTTCATGTAATGACTTTAACACAAAAAAGCACCGATCCCTTTAGGGGCCTTTAAAAAAATTTAGAGCTCTTTAAATTTTATATACCAACAACATCAAACCAATGTAGGAAATAATAAAGAAGGAAAGGAGATAGAGCAAAGAAAATACACACAGTGTCAGCATCAGCAACAGCCTAATTAAACAATAGCCAACAGGAAAATGCACATGCTGCTCACCCAGCCACGGCCCTTCTTGCATTCAATGTGCTGGATGCAAAAGCAGTTTTCTGTACAGCCTTTTCAGCATCATTGCACCAGCCAGGCTTTCATTCATGAAGTCCCTCTGCCTCCTCAGAACAAAGCTGTGAATGAACTCATGCTAGTAAAGCAAAGGCCTGCATCTATCACTTCTCTCCAACTCTTTGACTCCCTCTCTACCACGAGGTCGAGACTGGGCTGGTCTCCATGGCGTGCTGGGGAGGCAGAGCTGTACACCTCTGGAAGTGACTAATGACCCCACTATTTTCCGTGGCTTTGCAGCACATGTTAGTTGATCCAGGGAGCCCTGGTGAAGCTGACACCCTTGCTGTTCAGGTTGTCTGCACCATCTGTTTGCTATGTGCCAGCAGCAGGCTCTTGCTAGGTGCCTCCTTATTCTTGGGTTTTGTTACACCTTACTAGCAGTTCTGGCCACAACATTGTTATTCTCTTTTGTAGTTTTCCTGTTGATTGCAGGTGTTCCCTCTCCTTCTAACTCACCTTCATCCCCCTCACTCCCACAGACCTGCATACATGAGCCTCTAGCAATGTCAGGATCGCAGCTAGGAGCTGCCACGTCTACTCATTGCAGGAGGAATGAGGAGAGAGGAAACACAATTCTCATAAACCTAGAGAAGGAAGCATCAGGCTGGAGAAGAATGGATACTTTTGGGACCCTACAGTGCCCTGAAGAGGCAAAGAATTTGCAATACCTCAACCCTGGGGGAAACACAGTCCAAGGCTTCTTTGTTACTGTCCTTGGTCTGGTTATGTGTTTGTAGCTCCTGACTTTCCCATGGTGAGATACTGAAGCCAAAGTGGATCTGAAGCTTCTGCTTTGAAGCAATCTTGGCTTCAGCTTTTCATCCTTATACAGAAACGTGAAGTGTTCTTATAAAGAAACATTTCTGTCCAAAAGATTTTTTAAGAGGGGCAGTGAACAGATGCTGCTCCATTATAAGTCAGAAGGTTCTGGGAAGGGAAATCAGTTTCTCTCCATCTTACTAAAAACCAAGAGCCTAAGAAACAGAAATATTTTGAGGCTTCAAAAATCAAGTTACAATGCCAAAACAGTGCAAAAGAAGGCTTTTCCAGAGTCCCTAAAAAGGGAAAAGACCATCTTGCCGGGCCTGTGAAGCCAGGAATTTGCACGGGGGCAAACCGGGCAGCTCTGGATCCTGAAGTCCATTTTTTCATTAGCAGTAAAAGCACAGCACAGACAGCAGCGGTAAAATCCCTGGCCCCAGTCTCCCTTTCCAGAATACAAAATCTTAAATCGCTTTCTAGAAGCAAAAAGATGTGGTGTTCCAGACTTCATCCATCCTCTGTCCTCTCTGCTTAGAGGGATTGCAAAATATAAGCTCCCTAGAAAAGGCAGATTCATAGAGCAGCTACATATCTTATTCATGCACCTACAGCACCTAGCACACTGGGCCCCAACTTGGGAGATTCCTTTAGGAATTACAGTAATATAAATAGTAAATAAATATGAATAATTACCTGAGGATGATAACCAGTGATTTAGATATGAAAAGGCCCCAGGATGCAAGTGTTAATCTCCCGAGATACTTCACCATCCTTTCAAGATGCAGGAAGACATATAAGTAGGCTAATTACAAAGGAAAATGTCTCTTGTATATAAATCTCATCTACATTCAGAAGTGATGCAAAAACGAATTGAGAAGATACCCAGGAAAAGTTCAATAATGTTGCTGGTAAGGTTAATTTTTAGAGATTTTTTTTTAAGATAACCCAGACGATCCTTAAATACAAAAATAGTTAAACCTTAAATAGCAACTGCAAGTGTCACACCAGAAAGGCACTCTAAAATTAATAGAACTATTGAACTGTGGAAGCATCACGGCAAAAAAACACAACAATTTCATTTTCTTAGTTTAGTTTCAATTTATAATTCACACAAGTAGCTTAAACACGTCGATTTGAGATCAAAACAGAACTGCAGGTTACATAGCATCTGTTCTATAGGAGGGTGCTGTGTGCACTGAGATAATTTTAGATGAACGTGTTATAAACAAGATCTGTGGAACATTGCAGAGTAGCAAGTTTTCAGAGAGAAAAACATACAGTTTAAATGCATAAATTGTTTAGAATGTTTAGCATGCAGTTGTAAAGCAATCAACCAAGTAATCTGTTTTCCAGAGTAGGACAGCTCACACAGATGAAACATTAGCTTCCTCTGTATTTAATGTAAGACTCGTTCAACATTCAGAGAAACATCATCTTACTCTGTGCAAACTTGGTGATCATAAAGCCACAGCTTTTAGCCACTGCTTTTGTTCTTTTCCAACACCTCCCCAAGCTGCTGCTGCAGTATCGGGCCTGCATGCACGACGTATTCTGGCTGGAAGAGGTCCACTGATGACCAGACTTGACCTCTCCTGGGACATACTGGTCAGTGTAGACCTACACTTTGATATTGTTGTTTTGGGATATGGTCACTTTTGCTGTGAATTTCTGAGGTTATAGCTGTGTAGAGAAATAAACACATTTCTATTCGTTCTTGGGGAGGACAGTTTTGGAGATACCCAGGAACCACGCTACACCACTGAGATGCCTTTCCAGATTCATTTATGCACACATTCTAAGGACATCAGGTTGCCTGTTCTGCCTACAGCAAGGCAAACGCTTATGGGTACCACACTGTCTCCTGAACTCACAGGACTGGTTTCTAACAGGTCTTCCTATTCTAGTCCTAGACTGAACATTCCTCCAGTACTCCAGTGCTGGGTCATCCCTCAGCATACCTTATCAATCCCACAAATCCTAGATAAACTCAGATGAGAATTACAAATTCTAATCTAGAAATGTAAATTAGATAAACACTGTATATTTCTTTACAGTTCTTTTTTCTGCTATGTGAAAAAGAATGGGTATGTGTGTAACACAGGAATTTCTGACATACTATGCATGAATTTATGGATACAAAAGTATTCTGCATTTCAACTCCTCCTTTAGTCAAACCTCAAAGCGAGTTCATGATAACAGTGTAGTTCAGGTCAGAAATAGGCATTTCATATGTGAACACAAATGAAGATGCATGAAAATGTTTTTCCTTTTAGAAAAAAAAAACTGAGATTCAAAAAATAGTGTGAAACAACCTACAAAATGTAAGACAAAAATTAGTGCAGTTGGTTGATAATCCTGTTCAGGCTGCAGCAGAACATTGCCCTGAAACGTTTCCTCTTTTGCTAGGTTATTTATGGTTTGCTTTCTAGCCTGACTGCAGCAACTGACACCCTGCAAAGAATCAGAATAAGAAGGGAAAGGAGCTAGCACCAGCTCCCTCTCAGATACTCTAACCTTCTGGCTCCAAAGCAGATGCATCTCTTATCAAGCCATCACTGCAACTCGCTGCAGGAGCAACGTACTGTTGTAGCGCTCGTGACCAACTCCACAGTCACACTGTGTTGCTGAACACAGAGCACCCAGGTACTCAAACTGCGGGGAGGAGCTTGCAGCGTGGACAAGTTCAGCTCAACATCAATGTTCAGGTGATCCTCCCTGGAGATCTACTGAGGTCTGCAGCACTGTATGAGTTCTCACCTGTGTGAAACCTATGCTGACTGTAACATTTCCCGTCATCTAGAACAAGGGCTAAGTATAACCTGCTGCCCTAGTAACAGCCCACTCCCACGAAAGCACAGTAGCTGCCAAGCCCT
Organism: Balaeniceps rex; assembly: GCA_013401315.1. Taxonomy (NCBI): domain Eukaryota; kingdom Metazoa; phylum Chordata; class Aves; order Pelecaniformes; family Balaenicipitidae; genus Balaeniceps; species Balaeniceps rex. Next base: position 163,471 of record VYZW01045141.1, read on the forward strand.
TCCTGCTTCTACACCAGCTTTTCCTGCCGCCCCTGAGCCCGCTGAACTGATGTGAGACACAACCACATCAGGCACGCTCCATTCAGTGAATGAAGCTGACTGTTTTGGTGCTATGAAGACCAGCAAGAGATTGCAGCAGCTCTATTCTGCCCTACGGAGTGGAGACAAATGGGTCTGACTGTCTCTGTAGCATGGTTGCCCTCTCATTGTGACCTCTGAAAATTCTCTGCTGCCACTACACGAGAGAGCAGAGTGCAAGGGAGCACCAGACAGGAGTGCAGAGCCTGAGCAGCATTAACAGGGATACATATTCCCACCTCAGCTGCGTAAAACTACCCAATGGTAGCATCTCTCAGTGGAACCTGCAGCAGCCTTGCTTCGCCAGAGCCCTTCTGCAGAGACCAGAGGTGGAAGGGAGATAGGCTGCTGGGTGTGATGTGAAAATACCCTCCTTGCAGTCAGCGCTGGTCTCCTGCAGTGCTCTGCAGAAGGAAAAATTACACCTATGCGCCAAACCAGCACAAAACTGCAAGGAGACTACCGAACTGGTTGCCCATGAGGACAAGGCTCTGGGTATGGGGTAGAGCAGGGCAGTGATGTCTCGTGGCTAGACAGACTCTCCACTCTCTGCTCACATGTTTGCAGCTACCCACTGGCTCAGAGACCAGGCTGTGGCGACGGTAAGGTGCCGATCTGCTGTTTGCACTGGTTGCTCACAGGGCACGTTGTGACCTCCTCCCACCCTTCTCCAGACACCAGCCGCTTCCACACATTCATCTTCTTGCATATTGAGCCAATGCGCTGTCACTTGCAACGTTTATATTTAAATAAGCCCTTCTGCTGAACTCAAATTAAATATAGCTCAGTTGAATCTGATACCATGAGAGAACCAAGGCTGGAGGCGAGACAGAGAACGAGGAGGAGATCACAACTGAACAAATACATTTAAAGCTGTGAAGTTAACACCAGGCTGCACATCTGACTCTGGCACACAGTGGGTTTGTTTCTTTTCAGCTCAGCTATAGTATTAGTTGCAGTGAGGTCATCCTCGCATGTCCTTCTGCTTTATGTCTCTTACTAGACAGACACACACAAATCTTCAAATTTTACAGACAGAATGAAAATTCAGACAAACATTTGTCTCCCTGACCTGTCAGCACTTACAGCAGTGCCTGACTGACAGAGGCACGAGAAGGGAAGTCAGAACCTCTGGAAAGGCAGGTATCTCAGGACTAATTTTGGAGTCTACTGACAACAATAACAATCAGCTCTTAGCTAATGTCACAGTGCAACAACAAAGCCTGCGGCAGCTCATGCTGCAGTTCAGGCCAAGGACTCATTCTGGGCTCTCTCCTGATGTGGGTTGCCCTGCCAGCCATTTCTCAAGCAGTGCTTAAAATCTGGTTGGGGAGAGTGGCCTGGGTGGCTGGATCTGAGAAAGGACCCAGATCTGAATGTGTGCATATTAGCAAAGATGCAATTAAGGAGCCCAGGCGTAAAAAAACAGACCAGAAAGTGTGACCATTGCAGTAAGGGAGGAAAGTTGTACCATTGTGGTAAGAGAGTTCACAAGAAGTAATACAATAAAGTTAAAAAACAGATCTTCAGGCCTGTGGGACTCAGGTGTTCAAATCCACTGAGCTGCGTGCTTAGTACCCTACAACTTTTCATTAGGCTTCAGGATGAACAGATTCTAGCAGCAGAACAGATTTCATCCAGGTCAGTCAGCCACGAAAAGCCTCATCAGTCATCACATGATAACCTTGATTGAACCATCCACGTATACTTAAGAAACCAGTCCCATTAGCTGCATCGTAAGGAACCAAGCCAAGCTGTTCCTATTTCTGTCCCGGTATCCTAACGGCTAATCCTAAAAGCTAGTCCAGATCTACTTTGCTCTGGCTGTCTGACTTCCTTTATGGCTGCTTGTTGTCTTTGGCAGCTATGAAATCCACTATGTTTAGTTACAAACTGGGCCAGGGCAAGGAGCAGCAGAGGAAGAGAGCAAAAAGCATGCTGAGCGAACTTGTTGGGCTTGCAAGAGTTAAAGATGCTGTGTGTCCCAGTGCCTATAGACTGTCCCTAGTACTGATAAAACAGTGTGCGTTGAAACATACGGTAGGCAAGCCCTGCTTTGTCCTGCTGCAATCTCTTCAATTATTTTTTGTGTTGTGTAGTTTACAAAGGATAAATCAGGGAACATTTCAAGAAATGTTTTCTCATTCTAAAACTTATCAAAATATTGCTGACACTGATCCATGGCTGGGAATGTCATTCCTGAATAAACATGATGTCATTCTCATTCCATTCATACTTCTCCTGGACAGCTGCTGTCAGCCTCAGTGAAGAAAAATGCCACCTCACCGGTGACAGCTGCCACTTGAGGTACTTTGTATATCAGCATCCATGAGAGAAAAAAAAAAAAAAAGAGCCAGACATGCAGATGCTATTTAAAGTATGTTGCATCTTGATGAGAAATGCAAAAGTTAATATGGGGCAGGTTGCTCTGTGTCAAAAATCTGGCCAATGAAGAATAAGGAACTTTTCTGGTCTCACCTTCCTAAGAAGCAAGGCTCAAACAAGGCCCTCAGTCCTGCACTGTATTTGCTTTAAAAACCAAAGAAGTGCTGGCGAAGATGTGCTCAGGTTGCTTTACTTTTTCTTATTTTAATCTAGACCTGGAAAGTCTTCTGGAGCTTACAACTTACAGGGGGACAAAGAAGTGCATGAGCAGATGCCATACGGATGCTCACTGTGACTTTATACCTTCTGTGTCCCAGAAAATACCCTAGACATGACACTTCCAGTTTGGCATCATCTGCAGCCCCGTAAGAACTTGTAACTTGGCAAAGCAGGTAACCATCAGGGAGCAGACCTGGCCCTCCGCACCCAGCCATGTTTAGAGGAGACTGTTCGTGTCAAGGGCTTCCGTCAGATTCCAAAGGGAAAGCACCAGCACGACAGCGAAGCTGTGGTCCGGTCTACAAAGGACAGGCACATGCAATACTTTGCAACCACACCTGGAAGGCTCCAGAAGAGTTCAGAATGACACAGGCAAATGACAAATCAGACCAGAACAAAGAAAATTTTGACTTCCGATGACACTTTTTGTGAAGTTCCTAGGCCACAAAGAAACTCAAAACCTAATCCTTTAGTTTCCTCCATCACCAGTAGGGAGGAAAATGAAGAATTTAAATACCATAAATCCCTGATACTCATTAATGGAAATTGTTTTGAGGCAGTTCTAATTGCAACCCTTGCACTGACCCATTTTGCCTCATTCTGTGAACACATCACATGCACTTCTGATCAATGGGCAGAATCCTACCCAGGAATATAAATTTGCCTCTTTTCATATAAATCATATCACAACAAAGCTAATGAAACAATCAACAACTAGGTCCCCTTGTTTTGGAGCCTCACATATTAACCGTGATGGAAATACAGATATTTCCCAGCCATATGTCAAAAGCAATTCGCCTCAGCCCTTACGTGACTGCTTCCCCCACTGTGAATCCTGCAGGTGCTTCTGGTGAGACCTTTCCCACTGCAGTCTTCTTTTCTATCAGGGTGCCCCAGACCACTCCCCACTGCAGCAGATGCTGTAGAAAACCCACAGCTGAAAAGTGGTCTGTGTTCCAAAGAACATGCAAAGTATCCTCATTTCCACCACCTCATACAAGGAAAGAGAAAGCACACCTCGTGGAAGAAAACTGTCTACAATTTCTGATAGCATGGGGAGCCAACTGATCAATTTTATGTAGAAAATACGTGGTATTTTCCAGTTCGGACAGGAGGTGATGAGAATGCAAATAGCAAGCACTGTCACTGGGAACACAGTTGGGCAACTTTCAATTTACCTGCCACGCAGGGATAGTACAACACACAGATTTATAACAAGTCATTGTGTTTTCCAGTACCGCAATTACATTTGCAATTTGTTGGCACCCAGATCTCCTGCAATTGCTCTAGGAATTGTTCTGGGCTGGTGTAGCTCTCCAGTTGCTTTCCAAGCATGGAGACAGACAATCCTTGCCCCAAAGAACAGCCCAGACTAAATCTGTTCTCTGTTCCTTCTGGCCTCCAACTTGCACTGCTGCTTCAGTGTCAAAGGGGCAGATGTATAATCTGGGAAGCTTTCCAGATGCATCTTGAGCAAAGCAAAGCATTGTGAATCATTGGTACTAAGCAGGATCTTTCAATCTGTCACAGTACCACTGGCAGCACTCAGTATGTACTCACAGTACACCCAGGATGGCAAGCACCTCATGGAGGGGACACTAGTATTCACCAGAGCCAGATTCTCAAAGAACAAATAAATAAGTTATCTTCCCTTGCACACTGTGGTGTTTCATCATGCAGACTGTGCCCCAGCAGCACTGCTGTGCCCCCAGTAGAATGGCAACAAGCCCATGCTAGGCATGAGTTCCTTTGTAGCCATAAATGTTGCATTAATAGGTTCCTTGCTAGTACTGGGCCATCACTTTAACTTTTACTACTTCTCCTGTCCCATAAATGCTCTCAGGTGCTCTTCCAAGGAGTCTGTGCAGATTGCCAAACAGAGGAGAAGAATGAGAATGACATGGACTCTGGCTCTCCCCTGAAACAGCAGCTTTTCTGTCATCCCCTGGAAGTGCTCCAGTTTCTTTACAGCTCTGGAAACGCGGCTCAAGCAAGGTTGCCAACACATGTTCCTCCGTGTCAGACATTACTCTGATTCTGGAGCCTGCGAGGAGCCTGTCAGCTATCATTCTGCCAGGAATACCCCAGCCCCGGCTCCTCTGCTTTCAGATTCAGTCTGTGTTGGGTTGAGTAAGAGCTGCTGTCAGGTAGCTGGAAAAACAATAGCAGCTCTTGCTTTAATTTGCATGCCCAGTATTGAAATCCTTTGTCACTAACTCAAGGGGGCAGTGGATAAAAACTAAGTGAAATATAATGATGCAATCCACATAAATGCGTGAAGAGAGCATCTCTGCGCCTAACCTCATGCTTGCCAATGTTCTGGTGCAGATTTGTTGCATCAAAGCATCAGAAAATAAGTGGATATCCAGCATGCTGGAGTCCCCTGATCAAAATGATGTTTATCAAGTCTCCTCACAGGCTGTCCAGTTCTCCTGATTTCAGGGCAGTGGCAAGTTACCAGTTCTTTCTTTAACCTGCTCTCCTCCAACACCTAAGCACCCCCTGACCCTCTGCTGGGACTGCTCTCCAGGCGTGTCCCATACCAGGTTGCTCTAGCATTTGAAAGAGAGAAAGAAAACATCTGTGCAGACTTTTTATGTACATTGTCTTTGCCTGGCCATTTTGACACAGAGATCCTCTGCCTCTTCACCATTTCTACCTGCTAGCCTCTGTGTGCAGCTTTATTCCCTTCTCAGTTTCCACTGCGGCCTGCACAGCAGGTAAGCACCCAAACATTTCAGGAAGCTGAAACACCGGGCACCTTCCAGCACTATCGGCCCCCCGCGCTGTGAGGCAGGAGGAGACTAAGGGAGCTCCAGCACCTCAGCACTAAAGAAGAAAGCCAAAGTGCAGAGTAGTCACCTATATTAATTTTTACGGCACTCTTTATACAAGATTTTCACAAAACTTTTTTTTAATTCAGCACTAACGGAAGTAGAGCCAAACACTTCTCCGCCATGAAAGCCCTCCCCTGTCTCACAGCCGTGCTCCCCACTGCTGTCTGTCTCACAGGCAGCCACAGACCTCCACAGTGCTCGGATGTGACACACTCCAAAGCCCCAACCTCACTTTTTGTGAAGGACTGTGCCCCTGCCATCCTGTTTTTCAGGGGACTGGGCACTGTGGATGCGGCTCCTCCCTTCACTTCACGTCTCCCCACCGAGAGCCCCCAGCAGCACCCAGGCCTCCATGGCCTCAGCCTGCTCTGTGCAGGCACGCAGCCCTTGGGCTGGCCACCCGCCGATGCAGACACCACACGTCGTTTATAAGAGGGGGCATACGACAAAGGGAACCAGGCCCCACGCTTAGTGTAGAGCATGGCATCATTCAACTGCTGGGATCCTGCTGCAAACACCTCCTGAGGGGGAGAACTGGCAGCCCCACGTGCTCCAAGCCCCAAAGGCCCCAGACCTCCAGACAGACCCCTCTCCAGCCTTACCTGGTGCCGTCTTCTGGGGGATGTTTCCTCACATGGCGCCCACAGGAGACTGCCTGCTCCACAGAGTCCTCCGTCGGTGCTCTCTGCCCTTCCCTTCACAGAGAAGGGGAATTCACGTCAGGGCACACCGACAGCGAAAGGCCGGTTCCTCAGAGGGGTTCCCGCCATCCAAAGCAGTGGGTCTCTGGCTGGCTGAGGGGTCACTGTGCTCAAGCAAATTCTGGGATTTCCTCCATTTTTGAGGATAAACCACTCCCTTCACAGAGGCCATCGTCCCTCCACTTTTGAGGATAAAACACTCCCTTCACAGAGGCCATCGTCTCACTGAAAGTGCCTTGCACCTGAGGAGTGCCTTGCCCTGGCTTCCTCCCAGCAGCCACTGAGGTACTGAAACACCGCAGTTCTGTGAAACATCGTTTCTTGGAACATGGCCACCTCAGAAAAACCCAGCATTTGCCTCAAATATGTCTCCTACAGACACCTGCCTGCTCCAGTGCGCTGTGGCCAGGTCTGTGGTGGGAGGGCGGCTGCCAACCGAGGCCACCACTTCTCAGAGCGGGAACCCGCCCACACAGCTCCGGAACCTTCTGGCGCCTTCCCTCAGGGAGAGGCAGCTGCAGGGGGGGCCCTGCCGGGCTGTGCCGGGGGAAGGTGGGAGTGGCCGTGGAAGAACCCCCACCCTCACAAGGCCTGGTGGGGCTTTCTGAAGAGGGGGGCATCGCCAGTCACAGAGCACGGCCGACCGTTTGTGCTGGAGTATGGAAGTTTGCAGGGGTGCTGTGGGAGGCAGGGGAGGGGACAGGAGCTCCCGCCAGAGCTGAGCAGATGTTAGCACAGTGCTGTGCGGCAGTACGAACCTCCCCAAGGGATGCCCAAAACGGCCATCCCAGCACGCCAGCACTAAGTCCCAAGGAAGGGACAGGGTTTCCTCCATCAATCAAGCAAGACAGAGCCTGCAAACCTTCACAAAGAAAAGCTCTAGAAAGGAGTTAATTAAAGAGTTCCAGTTCCCTCCAACGCAGACCCTGGTCCTTTGTGAGCACAAAACTAAGCCCGAGCATTCCCACTGCTAATTATGAATAAGTTGAGGAGCTCTTTGATATTACTGCTGTGGTTCATGCTGTTGCCACATAGTGCAGACAACACCCACATAAAACCACCGGTGTGTCGGCTGCAGCCTCTCCCCTCCCTTGTTTTGTTCATTTGCGTTGCTTGCAAGCTTTAGCAGCAGTCTGTGTATCTCTGGAACTAAAGCTGTAACTGCTTTCTCCAGGAAATTCTCAAAATTGCACCATGTGAACCTGCCCTGTAATGGTGACAGGGAAATTTCAAAGATTTTTTTTTCTGTAGAAGTTCCTGTATTTTCCTCCTAAACAAGTGAGTCCACAGGTGGAAATACAGAGCATGCAAATACGTGTAAAGCCAGGTTGCAGCATGTGTTCCCTCTTTTGCCAAGGTTCGTCACAGGCTCTTGCAGCTCCTGGCTGTTTCAGCACAGAGTTGAGTTTTGTGAGTAGATACATGGTGATGTACACCCACAAGGAAAGCGGCTGCAAAGCTCAGAAACACACATTGTACTTCCAGAGACTGCCTCTGCTCGAGGGCTCACTGAGTCACGCGCCAAGTGCTGAAATATATGGTCACCTGCTAGCTCAGCTATTGCAAAAATGGTGGGAAGGTGATAAAAGCTCACACTCTAATGCTTCCTCTCACCGCTCAGTGCCCCGTCATCCAGCATTGCTTGCTAATGCCGAGTCCATGTGGGACGTTTAATTAGCACACGGTGTCAGTGGCCTGAGCTGGCAGAAGAGCTTTCTGCTGGAGGTGCTGCTCAGTACACGGTTAGTATCACAAAAGTAGTAATTCTGGACTTTAGTTGGACTGAATGTTGCAAACACACAATAACCATCAACTTCTCTGCAGACTGCATGGAACAGCACGCAATAAAACAAAGCATGTCTCAACCATGAAAACCTGGAGCTGTTTTCTCACATACCATCAAACTCCAGAACTCTCTCTTTGCAAAGAGGCTACTTGCCAGTTACAATCAGAGATCTCCTTGCGCCATTTGGTTAGGTTAGGCGTGGGTACCAGTGTGTAGTTGCATCGGGCATTGATTCTCCCTCAAAATCCCCATGAGAACACTAAGAGCAGCTGTAAGATACTCCCTGAAGTCTGCTCCAGAGAGGCGATACTGTCGATCTGTCCAGTCCAATAGACGACACTGGACTTGGCCTTCCCAGCTCAGCTAATCGTGGCCAGCTGCCAAGGGACCCTAATATGCACATCTCACGGGGGCATTAATAGGAAGCAGAGCGCGTTATCTGTGCAAGGGAATGACTGCTTCAAACAAGGACAAGATCAGCAAGCAGAAAATTAGAGCTTCAACCATAAAGTTCAAAGAACATGGGGAAAAAGCATGAAAAATAATTTTGACACTTTGAAGTAGAGCTCAATTGTTCCATTAAACTGTATTTTTAATAAAAAATAACAATAACAGCATTCCAAATATCTATTTTATAAGCTTTACTAATGTATATTTTTTTAATACATGTCAGAAATTCTTACTTGAGGCAAATGCAATATTTATAGAAAGCAAGAGACTTCAAAACAACTCCAGAGACTTTAAGCTCTCGATTTATTCACAGGTTTAGAATAACTCAGGAATACAAAATGACAAAATGTACATTTTTTATATTGTTTACTAATGTATTGTCTCTTGTCCCTGATCCGTCATTTTCCTGACTGGAGGAAACACATTCAGCCTCTTCACTCCCTTTAATGCTACACACTTCTGGAGGGAAATATTCCCATTTGGTGAAAATCTATCACAATTCTGTCTTGCAGAATATCGCTCCCGGAGAATTATGTGAAGATCATTAATAAATACATTTTTGCAATGACAGTCATTTCTTCTTTGGTCATGATTTGTATCTATTATTTGCCTCAGCCTCTCCAGTTCCCAGAGAAGCCGCTGGTGAGAGTGAAGAAGAGAAGAGGCGGTGCAGCTTCAGACTGAAATCGGAATGGAGGTTTGCCAGTGGCTATAAAGGCTAATGAGATGTGTGGAAAGATGCCCTCGCTGTCCGTGAGAAGCCACCTCCACGATGTGTTGGTCGCGCTCAGAAGTGAGGAGCAGGCTTTCTGGAGGACGGCTCCTGGACCCAGGAGGGCCGTGTCTCTCTGCCAGCTCAGATGCTGCCCTGCTGCGCAGGTCGCAGGACCGCACTGCACCTGCGGCTCATCCGCAGTGGACGAAAGGGTCCTTCCCCTGCCAGGGCCTGCTCACAGCCCCCGGGCCCATGCCAGTCAGGCGTTCTGGCAAGAGACACCGTAAACAGCCAACAAACAGAGAATGGGTAAGAAGATAGGAAAGCAGTCAAAATATTCTTTCTGTTAGCATTGTGAATCTTTAGTTTTCAGAAAAAATGATTCTAGACCCACAAAAGCGCATTGTTTAAAAAATACCAAATAGTGGCTTCTTTTATATATTAAGTCTGTGCGGCATTCTTCAATCCGGAGGCATCTCTGAAATGGCAGAATTTCTGCTGTTTCTTTCTGCCTCTTCAGCCAGCAGGTGAGCAGGTGAGCGTGTTTCACTTTTGCTGGCAGTGTTGTACCTAGGCAGTTTCACTTTCCGTTCTCATGCATTTTTTCATTACATTACAGTGCACCTATATTTTTACAGCCGTACCTAAATGCTGCTATAACTGAACACTGAGAAATTTTGGAGCAGCCAGGCTGTAACACCCCACCTATGGCACAAGCGCAACATCGCTCCCAAAAGGATGAAAGGGAAACAGTCAAAAGCCTAAGAGAACAAGAAGCTTTGCAGCGTGAGCTGAAGTCTGCTGTCTTGGGCTCTGGTGGAAGAAACTTGTGATACTCAATTGCAAATACCTCAGCGCAACAGTGAAATTTCCAAACCGATACCATGTTTTGCTAAGAAACCATAAACACTTCTGTACTTGCTTCTCCTTTTTATTTCAGCACCATGTAAGTTTTAGAGCGAAAACTCTCTGATGTTGTTCTGAAAAGTAATCTAGCCTCAGATTTTGGGGTGTAAATTTATTCCACATACTTCACTATGTGCCTAGCAGAGGACACTGGGAAGCAAAGGAATTTGTGACCCACATACACAAATAACTATATGTGCAGCATGATACAGATCTGGGCAGACACAGGGTTATTTTTCTTTTCCAAGAAAATCCTGGCTCACAATTAGTCAAAAAGACATGTTACCCTGGCAAAAGATAAGTCCAGAGCTCTCCCAAGTGTACTGCTGATGAATCAACAGCTAGAGCACTCAGCCAGCTCAGTGTTGTGCTAGATATACAGCAATAAACGATGTACTTTTGCTACACAAATTGCAGCAGCGAAGATATGCTGTGAAATGTGTAACTGTTGAAAGATGATCAGCACACCAGTTCACTGTACTACTACAGAGTGTTTCTTTTCTCATTAGACTTTTCCTGACGTTTCCAACTGCTACCAAATTCCTGCTCGACCAAAAGTTTTCAGTACAGGTGAAAGACCACAGATTTTGCCTGCTCAGTTTCCTGAGAGAGAAGAAACAAATTTAAGGTTATGAGCTTCCACATGGTCTCTGCAAAGACACACTGTCTGCCCAAGATCTGTCCAAGAGCTACAGACCTCAACTGTAGTACATCGAACTACAGGTTTAATCAGGGCTACATTTCTTGTAGAAGCAACCTTCACCCAGACAAGCTTGCCGATGGCTACCAACGTTCAGAATAACAATTGTAATATTTTGGCAAGAACAATTTTTCAGACCACAGCAAATTAACATTGCTAGGCTCAGCCTTAATTCACAGGAGTGTCCAAAGGTAAGATAATAATTTGCCCTTTCTTCCAAGCCAGCAGCTGCACTGGTCACAAGCTGTAAATGAAATGTGTTCTGCAGCTGCATGTTCTCTCTAAAAAGTTGGTGAACTTACCATAGGCATGGTGCTACCTATGCTCTTCTTCGAACCATCTCTGAGAGTTTTTTACTGTTATTATAAATAGCTGCTTTTCAAACTGATGCATTTGCATTCATTTCAATCACTAGCATCCGAAAGTGTAACTCAGGGCATTAAACATCAATGATTTAAATGTGAGAATAAGTGTTGGCATCTTTTTTTTTCCCAGGTATCTCAAGTTCAAACTATGATTCCTCACATAGTGTCTTGAGTCTAGCAGCTGGGCTTTAAGAAAAAACAGTAATTGTCCAAAAGCATGTGACAAAATCATGCAAGTTGGTAAAAGCAGAGCTGAAGGGGGGAAGAAACTGGTGAGTCAGCTCGTCAGAGAAACATATTCAGAGCTTAACTGGCTGTAAAACTCCACAGGGGCTATGTGTTCTGGGGTACTGGGTCAAAATATGCCCAAGAGCCTCCAGCTCCATATGACAGAAGTAGCTCTATCACGCAAACAAACGCTTTTCTGAGCAAAGGATTTTAGTTGAGAGAACAAACAGGTCTTTGTGAGCCTTTCACCACAAATGGCTTTGTGCTGCCAAAATCTGGATCCTTCAGAGAGACGATTTTCCTCCCTGCTGTTTCCCCTTCTCTAAAGAACTCGGGAGCAGTTCCCAAAGCACCATGCACTTGGGGAACAGGGGATTGCGTTGCTTACCCACTGAGTGGCCACACACTCGTGCTCATGACCAGTCCAGCCCTGTACCCCTGGACCTCCTGTGCCCTCTGCACGTGCACCAGCCATTCCTCCAAAGAGAAAATATAATATCAAAGGCCAGTTTTCTGCCTCCCATGCAGACACTAGGAGGTACCCAGTCATACCAGACCCCTGCAGCAGACCCCATGGCAGGTGTCACGCTTGAAGAGAAACATCAGCAGCAGGACCTGAAAGAGGCACTGCCCTGTGAGTCAGTGACTGCAGACATTGGTCCCCCCATACCCTCTGTCTGCCTCAGCCGCTGGCTATTTCCTTTCTAAGCACAAAAAAAAATCTTACGGAATGAAAATAATCAGTGAAACTTCTACGATGTAAGGCAAGGGTGCAGTCCAGAATTAAATGGCATCATGGGGCATGCCCAGCCCAGAAGGAGTTTTACTGACATACAAAAACACAGAGAGCTGCCACAGAAGGGCAAATGTGGCCGGTCTTGGGAGATAGGGCTGCAGGCGCAGGCGAGGCCTGGCCGGGCTCCACGGCTGACGGGAGCGATCAGCACGTACAGACTGGGCTTAAGCGCGGGTTTTACAAACAGATTTTACCAGCTGAAGTGATTCTGCAGCTGCCTTTGGAGACTGCCATTAATACTTAATTTTGGACCATTTGGTCGGTGCTGACAGAAATTCCCCCAAACAGCTCACCGAATGAAAGCTTTCCCTGGCTACCTTTAAAAGGGGAGCTGATTAACTGAGGGGTTTAATTGTTATTTTTGATGTTCTGAGTGTTTCCATGAGACTGGCACAAAGCTGCGGAGATATTTTAATAAAAACTTTGACAAATTCACTGGAGCTAAATAATTAAGCTTCTGTAGGGTGCTAACACTGGAAGCTCTGAAGAAAGTGCCAAAACAGAGGGTTCTAGTGTACTGCACAGCTCAGGTTTTGTACAGCACGAGCTGCCATGGCTGGTGTCATTTCTTTGAAGGACAATTTCATTGCTAGCACCTGGTACCCTCTTTGACCGGAGTTATTTTATTTTATTTGTCCCCATATACACAAAACCACCGTTTTTCACAAAACGAAAGAACAAAGCCTTGCTGACACCAAACATGCCCCATGTCACCCTGATAACAGCTGTTGTGCAATTATCTGCAGAGAAGTGATGATAACTCTGCTTCAAAGGCATGGGAGAAATGGTTTCAAATTAGGTCCATGGAACAAATCCTTTGGTTTGATGACACCAGAGCTCATTCAACTCTGCTGTAACGGGCAGAAGTAACACACTGACCCTCACAGGCTTCAAGCCCATGCTTGAAGACCCTCTGCTTCAAGCCCATGGTGAGCTCCTAAACCAGCAATGCCCAGTTTGGGATATTTTCCTTATATGTAAATAAGGAAATACATGCTATTAAGAATTTTGGTTAAACTGCACAATAAAAAAAATGGGTATTTGTCTGTATGGAAGCCATCTGTGATCATAAGGTCCAGGGCAAAATCACAACTGCCCTGGGTCTCTAGAAAAGTAGTTACCACCGCCATGGTGCCCAGCTGCTGCCTGTGTAAAACAGCAACTGGTGCCATTCCAGCAGACCCCGCGGAATCACAAATAGCAACTTTCCAAAGCATTTGAGCCGGTGCTTTTCACTGCCACTGAACTCATTCAGCTCCTGTGCAAGGACAGGATGGCAGAGTGGGTTTTGGATCCCAGGAAAACCTGGGCAAAACCCCACCAGTTCCCATCCCCTCTGCGACCTGGCCTGGCTGCCTGTTGCTGCTAAAGCCTGCACTTTGAAATACTACAGGGCCCTGGGTTGCGTCAGTCCTTTCTGTATCAGCTGTTGACATTTCTGCGTTCGTAGCTCCTGCAGGAGCAATGCTGCCACCAGGGCTCAGTGCAGCAACTGGATCAGGGACATGGGGGAAGGCTGCTCATGCTTTGGACATGCTGGATGAGCAGGACCCACAAGCTCCCACGCCAAGAGAGCTCATTCTGTCTCTGATACTTTGTCTTAGCAGGACCTCACATTTTTGCATCTTGCTCCAGTGCTCATTCACAAGGCTGACACGTATGGCTGTACCCTGTGCGGCCCCTGCTAATTCATGACAACACTAGTGACTGACAAGAGCTGGCACCTTCCCCATCAACACACACTCTGGGCCAGCATGAGCAGCAAATCTACAGTCGAGGAATCTCTTAAAGTAAACGCTGGGGTGAGTGCTTGCGGCTGTATCTTGCAAGCACTGTTCAAAAGACTTGGCTCCTGGGGTTGGAGTGTATCGTCTCCAGTGAGAGCCTCGCTGAAGTTAATATTAATGCCACAAATATTAATGCTACAGCTAACCCAGCCAGCTGCTGCACAAAGCAAAGAAGAGAGTTTATAGCAGAAAAGTCCCTGCAGCTTATTAGTTCTCTGCAAGACAGCAGTCTCGTCCTTCCAGATGTGCGCTCTGGCATTCAGCTCCAGAGCATCTGAGCGCTGTAGAGATGGCAAGCTCTACACATGCCAAACATGTGTCAGAAACATTTCTGAGGAGCGTCTGCTCTTGCTACCCATCCCACACCGTCCCGTGCTGTTCCTGACACGACCGCAAACAGCGGTGTCGCACACCAGGGTTCTCGCTGCCAGGATTGACATTTTGAAGCCGCACTCCCAGCGCTCAGCCCCAGCTCTGCCCCTGAGCCCTCGCACAAACACGGGCTGATGATTAAGGCTGTGCTGAGACCGAGCAGGGGGTGCTGGCCGCAGAGCGCTCCACCTCCTGTCATCCAGGCAGGGATGGGGTGGAGGGGGCCCGGCTCCCCCCTGCGCTGCTTTCCCCGGTTTCCTCACCGCGAGCGAGGACTGGAGCACGCTGCTGGGCACGGGGGTTTTGCGGAGACGTGGATCTGGGTGCAGCCTGGGTACAGGCCCAAACCGGGAGCCTGCTTTGCTGCGCTGGGCTTACGGATTCTCTCGTCCCCCTGGTTCATAGGTATGTATCAGTCTATGCATATGCCACTAAGCATAGGTGGTTTTCTGTCTGTCCTACACAGGACTAGCAGGACAGATACCAGAACCTTTATACAAGTGAATAGTTTTCAATAAAGAAAATGTTGCTCAGTTGAAGGGTACAGCCATAAAAATGAAACATTTTTCACTGTATATTTAACGAGAAGTTACAACTTTGGGTGTATGCTACATTTCATTCTCATCCACACAGAAGTAATGGGCTTGCCAAAGCTGCACATTTTTGTATCCTGAATAGGAGTACTTTTTGGAAGGAAAAAAGGCCACCGAGAGAGCGGTGATTGCTGCGTTCCAGCCTAGAGGTGTGGCTGCTGCCTTCCCTCTGTGGTAACTTGAACAAATAAGCTCCTTCGGGGAATTAGAGAGCTGAAATAATAGCAACCACTGGCACTGTCATGGACACATGTCACAACCCAAAACAAAGCCATATCCTGATAGAGAGGCTTGTGAGTTTTTATTTTGGGGTGAATTGTATTTCCATGAAAGAAAGACAGTAAGACTAACGATGCAGACAGAGAAATTAGCCGGGATGCAACAGAGGCATAGTGAGTAATGCACTGGAAGTGTTGGGGGGGAAGGTTGAGCAAGAATAAGTGATTTTGTTTTACATTTGTGTGTGTACAGATAATACATAATTAGACCTCTTGGTGTGTTATATATTAGTCTCTCTGGTGTCACTGTCTGCCCCTAACAGACCAATGTTTCCCGCTCTTCCTCTCTTTCCACAGAAAGTTTTCAGTGACATCTACATAGGTAGAGAACAAATTTTGTTCCACCAAGTTCTGGCACATTAAACCTAACAAATATACAAGAGATGCAAGAGTAGCTGATGCTGTGCGCTCGTTGCCTTTGTGATACATCACTGCTAAGGAGAGTGTAGAGGGGGCCAGTCCAGAGCAAAACTATTGTTTGCAATTGCCTTTTCCTTTTGACATTTTCATTGTATGTTCTTTTAGGATTGTAAATCTCCTGCGATGTCTTTACAACACAGCTGCGAAGAGGCAGTATCTAAAAGGCTGAGGAAGAAAATGTCCTGCCACCTGGGAGCAGCACTCTTTATCTCCCCAGTAACATTCAGGTGTCTTGGGCCGGTCTGGCTCTCTTCTCTTCCACTATGATATTTTTCAGTCAATGCATGCCTGATTCTTTTTTTGTTCTTTCCTGAATTGCAGGTAGCTTTGAAAAAACACGCATGAACCAGCCCTGCCAGGTGAAAAATAAAGGCTCCTGATTGCTATCATTATTATTATACCACTAGACATTTTATTAACACT
This sequence comes from Balaeniceps rex, assembly GCA_013401315.1. Taxonomy (NCBI): domain Eukaryota; kingdom Metazoa; phylum Chordata; class Aves; order Pelecaniformes; family Balaenicipitidae; genus Balaeniceps; species Balaeniceps rex. The sequence continues at coordinate 179,510 of VYZW01045141.1, forward strand.
AAATGTGACATTTCCCTCCAAAGAAAGGCCTTCTTCTGCCCTTCTGCATGGCTACCTTATTGAATCCAAACTCCGTTTCCGAGGATCTTCACCTGTTTAAACACGGCTGTGTTTCTAAAAGCAATTTAACCTTTCATCTTTTATGGATGGATCCTTTTTTAACAAAAATCCTATAGGGCCATTTTTCTCCTCATCTCCTTGTGATCTCAGTGATATTACGTGATGTAGCTTTTGAAGAAGAAATGCCGAAACAGCAGCTTCACCACCTGCAGCTAATGCAGCAGGAAGACGGAAAAGGCAACCTGGAAAAATCCCTTTTCAACATTTCTCTCACAAGCCCCTGGTAAGAATCCCCCAAACTGACAATGTCTCTTGCATAGAAATGAAGGGCAAGTGCTCAGGAAGGGGAAAATGGCCTGGAGATTTTGCCAGTGTAAAACCCATCAGCTTGTTTTCTGGCCTCGCCTCCTCTCACTGCAGCGATGACTCAAGCGCCAGCAGCTTTAATTATTTATTTTTGGCAATGGCTGTGTGTTGTCCAAGGTAACACGGTCTCCTGGGATGAAAAAGTCATTCTGAACACAACCAGTGCCCGGGAGGTGCAGTGTTTAGAGACAGAGCTGTTTTTGAGGCATTGTTGGATGATTTTACTGCTTGCTTACTGTATGGCTCACATGGGACTCTTGGTTCAATAAAAACCAGACAAACTACAGACACTAGTACGTATTTTCCTCTACTAAATCCTCTAATCCTAGTTCAGTCCAGAGTACTCAGAGAAATTCAGCCTCTCTCCATGCCAGTACAGGTTTCTCCTTCTCCCTCCTCCACCCTGGCATCTCTCTGGGGAAGGCAGATCTGTCCTCCCAGCAAGCCCACCGCTCCCCGAACCCATGCACACCACTCTGGGCAGGCATTTACCACCAGGGACCATGCAAATGCAGGGCTGCGCTGGCACCAGCCACAGCAGGTCCCTTTCTCCTCCTCCCGCCTGCCCTGGGAATGAGGCCGAGTGACGGCTGGAGCCCATGGGGTCTTTGGAAAGACCTACTGCAAATGCAGAGCCCTCCACAGAGCCGCTTGCTCCTGCTCTTCCAGCTGCCTCTGCTGCCCAGCTGGGATTACCCAGTACCACCAGCTAGGGGGGAGCACGGAGAGCCTGGGGGCTCTGGGAAACGCATGGTTCCTCCAGCCGGGGCCAGGCACCCTCTCCCCATATGGCCACATTTGGTTCCTTCCCGAGTCCCTGGCCAGGGAGACCCAGGGTGGCAGCTGGCTGCCTTGGCCACGTGGGGAGGGACCGTGCGTCCACAGAGGACCCCCATGACCCTGCCCTCTGCTGACCCTACGCTTGCATAGCGTTAGTCCTATGTTTCGTCATCTAATCGCTCCACTAGGCTGCACCACTTTCCCGAGGCAGCTCAACGCACCAGGTCCACCAGGAAGCCTGAGCACTGGAACAAGATACTGAATTGGCTGAGCAACATAAACAGCCACCGCTGCGGCCATAACAAGGTCCTCCAGCGCCTGCAGACTTAGGCCACAGGCTCACGAATGACAGCCGGGGCGAGGAGGACAGTCAAGCCCTACCGTGGAAAAAAAAACCCATAGCATGGTTTTCCTGAGTTGCTGAGAAGTTTTTAGGAGGTTTTCAGGGAATTTTGAACCAGTGACAAGTAGAGAACTTGGATCTTTTCTTTATAAGGTCTCTGGATCTCTAATTTGAGGGTTGTCTCACGACTACGGATGGGGACTGCTGAGTGCTGCAAACGGAAGCTTCCTCCTTGGCGTGGGCAGCTGTCCCTGAGCGGGAGCAGTGCTCACTGACCCCGAATACAAGTTATTTTGCAGATCTCTTGCTCCTTTCCCTCTCCCCTTTCCTGTCCCTCTGCATATCAGGTGTCAGGTTTTAGTTTTGGAGCTTTCGCTTCAGTAAAGCTTCTCCCAGTCACACCTGGGAACATCGTCTTGCTATGGAAGATGTTATTGTACATTTCACCCACAAATGAAAGATTGTGAAGTCTCACAGATGTGCCATCTCTAAGCTGTAGTTAAAATCTACATTTATCTGCAATTTACTTTATAAAAGACATTAATAAAAATAATTAAAGCCACATAGCCAGAGCATCCACCAGCCAAAGAGACATCATTAACATTCCCTGCACCTGAATAACAAGCAAGGAAAAACAACACGGGGATTTAGAGTTCAACTTGCAAAAGATAACACCATGCATTAGAAGCGAATGAGCCTCCCAATGGGAGCAGCACTAGAGAATGGAAAGAAAATAAAGTAGGGCAGTGTGCCAAATTCAGGAGGTTTAAAAAAAAAAAGCAGCACAGCCATCACAAAAGAATCCCCGTTTCAGCCCAGCATGGGAGGAAGTATGAACTGAAACCCAACGAGGATTTCCATGTTACTGTCTTAATTTGTAAAGGCTTTGAAAAATAACACAATGCTGAGCTGGTCTTTCTTTTTTGGGAAGAGGGGAGAGGGTCAAAGGGAACTGTATTGGTTATCAAATAATGACAGAAAAAGCTATTCTCTCTGGCTCTCCTAAACTCCCAAGTGACTTGAAGGGACACAAAACACATCCAAAGAAACCCTTGCCCAGGAAGGCAAAGCAAAGCCTGCACCTTTCTCCAGCATGCTGCTCTTGTGTAGCTGTTCCCTGCCTCCTTGCTGTGCGCTGACACACAGCAGCTGTCCCCCAGAGGGACGGGAACTGCACCTTGAAATGGAGACTGATGCTGTTCCCCACGCAGGAAGGCAAGCTTTGGCGACTATAAAGCATGTGGCAATAATGGCGGGATCAGATCCTGTGCATTCAGCAGCAGTTCTGGACACACACCACCATGAAGCGCTCATACCTTATAATTACGGGTCCAAGCTGGAGGGAGTTTAGGCTCTAACACCCACAGGTACTGGACACAGAGCCTTTTTGTCCATATTGTTGGGGGACACCGCATTCATATCTAACTTTGCCTCCTGTTTTTAAACCTGTTCAGGATTTTTGCTTTTTCCCATTCTTATTCTGACAATTTTAATCGTATAAACCCAGCTTTTCACCTTTTGTTGCTCAATGGATACAGGAGAAGAAGAAATACAGGTAAAGCACCACAAAAGCAAAAGGCAGGTAAGCTTTGAAGGAAAAGGGACCTAGGAAAGGGACAAAAAGGAGCACAGAAATGGAGGGTTGATCTCTGTTGTACTGACAGCATGTAGTAAGCCAAGCAACAGCTACTGTACCTTAACTAGGCAACTGGTAGAAAATCAAGCCTTCCCTGTGATCAATAGGGTAATGGTGAGAGTTTGATTAGCCTTGGAAAAATTACAATAAGGAGAGAACTTTTTCTCTCCATGGGCTGGGTGATTTCCCTGTGAAAGTTTTTACAAGAATGAGGCTGCATATAATGCGTCTTGTTAACCCAAATTACATGCACTCGAATTCCCTCTCTTTCCCCAAAGAAATCAGAGAAGAAATCAGGCGTGAAATGGCATGTGGGTGGGGCTGAGCAGAGCAAGCACTACACTTGTAATTAAATGAGATTCGCTGAGCCCCCACTTCTCAGAGCCTTTCAGTTTTTCAGCTGGGCTGTGCTCGCTACCCAGAAACACGGGGATATACTACTCATACACAGATTTTACGCGCTCTGTGCAAGGGAAAGCACGCTGCAGGAAAGGGGGGTGCCTCTTGCCTTTCTCTAGGTCAGGAAATCCTCAGACCTAAACTTGCAGAAGCCCCAGAGCAGGGCTGTTGGCTAGGAATGTGTCTTCCAGTAATTTGTCAAGTCCACTTCTTAGTATCTCAAACAGAAGGGCTTCTATCCTATTCGCTAGAGACAACTGGACAGTGTGGTGCACTGCAATTTAATTTTTCTAATTGTGCTCACAGTTCACCAACTTCTTCAGCAGACGCGCTGGGAGCCCCTTCTGTCCTGCTCTCTGAGCAGGAGCCCACACCCTGTTGTGCTGCTCTGTTTGCCCTGACTGGGTGAAATTCCCTCAACTGGTCACCGTTAGTGGGACAGACAGCACACGTGACGCTGCTTTACAGCACGTCATGTTTGCTGGCAACGTTTCATTGATCAGGAGGCTTGCGAGTCTTTTGAGCCTTTACATGGCTTAATATGGAGGTGAGTTTGCAGTCTGCTCCGATGAAGTTTTGCAGGAGACCTTGCGAGCTGTGACAGGGCACACAGAGGTGTTGCGGAGGCCATCGCGGTCTGCTGGTGACACCAGAGCTGGGCAGAGTGCCTCCCAGAAGCCCCTCTATTGCCTTGGCACGTTCAGAACTTCCCTTCGTGGGTTTTTTCTCTCTCACAACCTTGTGCGACGAGGCTGTAAAAGCAACTGTGGTTCGGAGAGAGGCAAATCCTAGCCCAGCTGTTTATGGAGGAATAGAGGCGTTTTCAGCTCCGGGAGGCTCCCCGCAAAGCAGAGAGGGGTTGCGCACTGGTCTTTAGCCCTGGATGAGGCAGTGATGACCCCTTCCTAACTCCTTCTGCTCCAAAACTCTTCCTCCTCCGCAAAGCGTCTCCGCTGCCTGGGCTGTTCTCCCCGATCAGCTTTCAGCCCCCAGAAGCCCTCCCCCGGCCGGACTCGCCGGCTCCGGGCCGGGCGGCGGAGCTCCCGCAGCGCCACCCCCANCGCGGCACGGGCTCTCCTCCGAACAGCGGCTGGCGGCTCCTGCGCTAACGGCGTGTTTCGGGAGTTACATTTCTGGGAGGTGCTGATTTCTCCTGCTCTGTGACGAGGGGCAAGGGTGCGACAGTACAGACGAGGGGCAGCCGGTACCTGGAGAAATCCAAGAGACTCGGCCCTGCTCAAAACCCCTTCGGGGACAAGGGATGGAGATGAGAGGCCGCAGCAGCGATGCCGTGCTGCTCCTGTGCCCGCATGCTCTTTGGGGATTGTGCGCTGAGCGCCGGAGGGCTCAGAGGGAACGCGGGTGAGTTTGTTGTTGGATCTTGTGTCATAGCTGAAGATAGGCCATGCCGGCCCAGCCCAGTCCCCAGGCCAAGCCCAGCAAAGGCACCCGTTTGACACTGCATTGGTACTCTGGTCTGGAATGCCTGGTTTGATGCAGTTTACTATAGCTTGAACAGCAATCTTGTGCACGTGGGAACTGTAATTCCCAATCCCTGGCATAAAATCCATAGGAAAGGAGTCCCTGTTTCCCAGACAGCACAGAAAACAGTGTATTAGGTTGCTACTATTATTAACAACAGTAATAGAAGTACTAATAACGTAAATACTAATAGTTTGCACGGTAGCAATGCCAAGAGACTCTGTCTCACAGTGGGGCCCAGTTGTGCCAGGTGCCAAAGCACGTGCAATACCCAGAAGACTTCACAGTCCAAACACTCAACAAAGCATAGGTGAAAGGAGCGCTTCAGCCCCACTTTTACAGCTGAAGACTGAGCTGCTAGTGGAATTTAATGGCAAGACAGATGTTTGGTTATGAAAAAAGATGTTGTGACTCTTCCCCTAACTTCTGCTTTGCTGTACTTTTCCCTCTGTAGGTGTAGAGACTTGCAGTTGCTTCCAGGTTTGCGCTCCTCTGGCTCTCTGGCCCTGGTTGTCCTTGAAGCCCACTGTCTCCTTCTCGGCTTGTACCTCCGTTTCTGTTCTGCTGCTGGTGTGTTGGCACCCTGCCTGCTGGGGCTCCCTGCTTCTCAGGCCTCCCCTTAGCTTCTGGCTTTGTTTTTGCCAGTGAAGCATACGGTACGGTGCCAGTGGTCCTGGTGATGCAAGGGAAGGCTGCAATTGCAATAATAAGCCGAGTAAGAAAGCCCTAGGGGGAGCAACCTGGGACAATATGCTCATGGTGCTGCCTTCCTCCAGGGAGCAGAGACAAGGAAAAGAAACAAAGGAGACTAAGTGAAGAGAGGCAAGCAGGTGGCACTGGGGAGGCGGCAGGTGGAAGCAAGACAGCAGCGTACAAAAGATGAAAAGAGGGACGTAAGGAGAATATGAAGCTGAAAGAGATGCTTGATCTGGGACAAGGGAATGCCGAAGAAGGAGCCACGTTTTAGGCCATTGCAACAATAGCTTGTGAGGAGGTCTGCTTAAGAGGGGATCAGCTCTCCTCCTTGACTGACAGCTGCTAAATGTGTCAGTGGCTCAAAAGGAGATGTTTTCAGTGCACGCACCTCAGGCTGCCTCTGCTGATCCGCTGCCTCAGGTCAGGTATCTTTTATACACTACAAAATAGCAGCATCTTCAACAGTTCCTGAGAATCTCCCCTCCTCTGCAGTCATCAAAATGCACTCCTCATTCACAGTCTCCTTCCGACACTGGGAATATCTCAACCCTTAGCAACAGGTGATGACAGGGCATGACATGTTATATCAGTGTTTCAGTCTCTAGAAGATTAAGATTAGATTTCTCCCACTTTTGCATTAATGTCCTGTGAGATGCACAGGGCTCAGCTTGCAAGCAAAGTATCGTGTTTCCTACACACACACGTATGGCTAATATACTGGTAATCCTTTTATCTTTTTTTAATTCAGAAAACCTTTACTTGGGGCCACCTTAATGTAATGCTTTGACAATCCAGATGCCACATCAAGGACACGTAAAATTAAACTCATTTTTCATTAGTGCCCCCACATAAACAACAGAGATGGCCTTGCGGAAAACGCGGGCCAGGCTGCATTTTTTTTGAAAGATACTGTGTGCAACTGAGTTTACTACAGGCTGGAACCTGGGACTGACGGTCCTGTCTGGTTTAGTTTGGTGAGGAACTATCGAGGCCTTCTGGATATGCCTTCACTACACCGTGCGAGGTGACACAGGGATTACCCAGCCGGCTCCACCTGCCGCTGCACAAAGCGGAGCCCTGCCTGGCTGCTGCTCACGCCGCGAGCTGTGGGCTGCTGGCTCCGTGATCACCTGGTAATGCACTTTGGCTACTCAACAAAGCTGATCCGGGAGCCACCTAATAAAAACCCTGGAATTATGTGTTGGAGACCAGTGCCTTTAGTCTTGATCTGTGTCCAAAAGCAGTGAGGAGAATAAAGCAGAGGGGCTCTGATATTATTTAGGTATTTACTTCTTGTTCTTACTATACCCAAACGTTCTCGGAAAATGTTACAAAATCTGAGCATCGGCTTGCTCCCAGGTACCATGCCTCGGTGGAAAGGAGGGCTGTTAGCCCCAGACTGGAGCTCTGGGGAAGGCTATGCTTCAGTAGGGGGAGAATCTGGAGATTTAGTTGATCCAAAGAAATTGCTGCAGCTGGGCCACATTAGTCCATTTCTGCAAATTAACAGAAATGTAGGGACGGACAGGTTTGGCACGTGGGACCAAAATGGGGCAGTTTTGTGTGTGTGCAACCAAGGGAGCTTTCCCAGAGATGTGACAGCTATGTGCACGCACGCTGCATTCCTGAGCATCACAGATCACGTACTATATAACTGCAAGTCTTTCAACCTCCCTAATGAATCCTGTTAACTGGATCATTAACAATGATCAGCTATGCAAACGGCAAAAGAGGTAACCAGTTATTAACAGAGGACTCTTTTATTGTTTCTAAAAATATGCCTGTGCAGCTAGGTGTTTTCTTGTTCTCTATGCACGCATTAAAGAGAAACTGCAGAGCAATAAACGTTAGTATTTAAAAACACCCAACTTAAGAAAGGCACATTCACTATAACTTTCCTCTTTATGGAGGAATAACAAAGGATCCCTAAGCTTCTATGGTTCTACAGAGACTATAAAACGATTGTGAGTTTAACTGAATCTTTCCTGGGTTTGAAGGTGTAAGATTAGTGTATATCGGGGGAATAGGCTTTGTTAATACTTGAGGTTCAGTCCAGCTGCATTTTTCCTGCATTTTACAGCATCTGTTTTTGTCACTTTCAACAGTTAGGTAACGCACCAAGATAAGAAACATAGCCAAAATTAAACTCTGTAAAATGAGACATTGGGCTTACAGTTTCCTGTTACAGGCTTTGTAGGACTGGGAATTCAGGCAGCCAGAAACGTGCGGCGCTAGTGCAGTAAGTGACATCTTTCCTTGTTAATTATTCATACATAACAACAGATCTACTGCTAAGTAAATACATTTAATGAAGAGAGCCAGCTTACAGTAGCAAAGAGCAGTTTTGGGTACAAAGGCAGCGTGTGTAATAGGCTGGGTTTGTCTCCTTCAAATTTCTGACAGAAAGCTTGGAAGCGTGAAAGAAAATGCTAAGCCCTCCGACATACTCTTGCCAGCTTTTACCTTCTATTAACAACAAGGGCCGGGATGCTGAGCAGTTGGTAAGTATTGAACGTTTAAGTATTGTTACACACACTATAGACTGTTTTCTCCCTGACTTGTGCAGCGTGAATCTGAAATTGTTCCTCAAACCAAAGCCTTACCGGTGACCGGGGATGGCGTCACCTCTAACACGGTAACTTCTCCTTATCCCGGCAATCCTGCGCTCCTGACCTCTGGGCCAGGTGCTCTTCCCAAACATTCTTACAGTGATTTTTATACAGAAATGTATCTTTACCCTCTTTCAGTTGTAAAGCTCCTAGGACTTTTACTGTCTCTCAGGGAAGGAGAAAGGAGAGACTTCTCATGCTCTCAGCCTTACCTGTTTTGACTGTGTTTAGTTTTCCACATCCCTGCTTCACAGGCCCAGGCTTTCTCATCTGCATTTACCAAATAACATGATCTAGTGTCTCCTTCCTGGAAAAGGAAGATTTCCTTCAGTACCATCCAGTATGAATTCCTCTGGTTTTGTTGCATGTGGTAGATTTGCACATTGCCACATATCTTGCAAATCTCTAAATGGACATACAACAGTTTCTGGTTTGTGTTTTCCAAAATAATGTAAATCAGGGTCTCCTGTCTTCAGCACAGCTCGCTCAAGCAGCAGTTAGGACTCAGAAGGTGAGACTAGAGGTTCACAGACACGGTCACGTTCATCTGCTACAGTTTCATTTTCTCATGGCCTCCCATGTGAAATGCAGTGACTTCCACCTCGCAATTACAAACATTTTGCTCTAGTTTGGCACCGTTCACTCAAGAACTTCAAAGCGCTTTCTCAAAATAGTGTTAAGTAACCTCTGGACAGCCTCCCTGTGCTGGCTACAGAGTAAACTAGTGCCCGCAGTGGAAGCAGGAGGCAGGAGTCCTGCCTTGGTCTCTGCTCCAACCAATAGACAGGAAAAGAAAGAACGGAAATATCTGGAGTCCTGCCAGAAACACATTCTTCCTTTTAAAACCTGGCATCACCTCCAGTGTAATTGTGGAATTAAAATGGATTATATTTTTATGCAGATCTTGTAAAATGTAAAGGCAGCCTAGCTTTTGGTCTTTTCTAAGACAGCTGATGATGATGGTATCTGCATGCAAGTGGCAGCAACACACCTTACGCTCCAAACTCCGATCCCCAGGAACTGGAGCTGTTTTGTGGGGAGAAAGTACTTCTACAAATAGCTGCCAGTATCTTTTCCGAGGCTCCTCTTTTGTGCTGGAATAGCCAGAAGGGACTCTGGAGAATCCTGTCAGTGCCAGTGGGTGTTGGTGTGCACAAGCTATAACCTCTGGGACAAAACAGAAAGACAGAAAAAGAGAGTATGAACACAAAACATGACTAGGAACTGCCTGCACTTGGGGAGCCAAAGAGTAAAGAATCACAGAAAAGAGCATTGTATAGCTTTTGTATTAATCTAAAATGGATTCCTGAATTCTGTAGGCACAATAGGAGTAGGACTGGAAAAGACATAAAGATAAATGAAGGCCACAAATGGCCTTCATTACATTAAAAAAAGCTTTCAGAGTGTGTGTGGCTAGGCTTATTTCTGTAACACAAATGACACTGGCTGCGGTGTAACTTCTGCTGTCATTTAGTATGTAGGGTGAAGTGTTAGGAGTCAATGCCAAGTGTATATGAAATGGAGAAGGTCTGGGTCTCTATTAATTAGGGTTGACTGGAAGAGATGGTAGGAACATCCACGATTGATTTCTTTAAGCATAATATCAGCTCCAAGAGGCATCAGCAGCTGGCCAGGGCAGCAGCCCATTCCAAGAATTCTTTTACGAACCCTGCCCAGATGAAAGTGAGCACTGCAGACAGCGCTGGAGGGGAAGAGCCTCCTTTCAAAGAGTGGTGCAAGCTCCTGGGTATGAAACATCTTATCTCCCGAGTCCATGGGTAGCTCACGCTTGTCTGCCGGCTTCTCCAGAAATGGTCAGATCATACAGTAACAAAAATGGATATAAAAGCTTTTGAGCTACTTCTAAGGCACCTGTGCATGTGAACTAATAAAGGCAAGTCTATGGTCAGCAGGGTTAAATCCACTAGACAACAGCCTGCAACTCCAGCAGAAAACATTCGGGGGATCTGCAGTTTGAAAAAGCTGAAACTGCCTGTCTAGAATAATCACGAAAGCAATGATAAATAAAGTGTTCTTCTTCCTCAAAAAGTTTCATACAACCATTAACAACTTCTCGGAAGCTCTGGGTGCAAGAGATGAGACGTCTTTAGGGACTTAGTCCAGGCCATGCCATCTGTTTACCCTCTTCTCTGTCTATGGCTGACAGAGCTGACCTTTCAGAAATTGTTCTTCCCTACATTCACAGAATCCTTGCCCAGACTAGCTTGGCATCAGCTTCTTGCTTGATCACAGCCTGCAAAGCCATATTACAGAGTATGTCTTTTATTAGTCTTAATTTCCAGAAGCAGGACAGCAAAAAATGAGTGATCAAACATGTGGAAATGATGTGAGAAGGCAAATGAAATAGTTGGTGGAAAAGCAATTTCTGTAGGCTGGAGGCTGTGATCAGAAAAAACAGTTGAAACCTGTCCACGCTGATCTCGCATCTGCACTTCCCACATGCCAGGGTTAAGCAGATGGACCACATCACTCCATGTGATGTTAGTTAGGCAAAAACCTGGTCTGAACAATATTTTGAAGGTGTGACATGCTACAGTGGAGCTACCAGAGCTCTTGGGTAGCTCCAGAGGCACAACGGCTGCCTAGGCCAGAGGCATTCGGCCAAACAGGGTATACCACAGCTGCCAGATTTATCTTGTAAATTCACCAAGAGCAGAGCCGATAAGAACATAAATACGCCTCTTGGACTCATGTCTTCCTTTAGTTGTTAAGGAGAGCCAGTAAGATCTGTCAGATCTATACATGGAGAGCCACTGGGAGAATTTGGGTTTTTAGCTCTGTGTAGGGAAGAAATTGTCTCTAGCTGTCTAGTAAAGGTTTCAGCCAACACAAATAATACATGGATTAGAGCTCCTTAGCATTGTTACTCTTTATTGGACCAATATGCTCATGGAAATTCAAACCCCTTTTGTAGGAACACTTTAAATTACCAAAGCATGAGTATCTTCTCACTGTTTTCGAATAGTAACCAAGGAACATTAAATTACACAGTAATTACTGTGCAGTGGATGGATAATGGCCTGGGTAGTTCTGTGTCATTGCAAGAAAAATGTATGGCTATTTCTGTGTTTGCAGTGCTGCAAATTCATTGTGATTTCCTAACACTAATTACCCAGTAATCTGTATGCACCTGGAAAAAGTCATTGCTGATATTTATCAATTAAACCAGGTCACCACAGAACTGCATAACACTTTCCAAATATTTGTGTCCCTCTTGTTTTAGATGTTACATTTTTTTTTTATAGATACTGGGCTAAGCTACGCAGTGGCTAGAATAGGTTTCTCTCTTTAATGAAAAGCTTAATTATTTCTTTTTTTCTGGAAGCTGTTGCAAAAATTTGACTTTCTGTTAAGTGCTGTGTCATGGTTTAACCCCAGCTGGCAGCTAAGCCCCACAGAGCCTCTCACTCACTCCCCCCTGGTGGGATGGGGGAGAGAATTGGAAGGGTTAAAGTGAGAAAATTCGTGGGTTGAGATAAAGACAGTTTAATAGGCAAAGCAAAAGCCGCGCACGCAAGCAAAGCAAAGCAAGGAATTCATTCACCACTTCCCATGGCAGGCAGGAGTTCAGCCATCCCCAGGAAAGCAGGGCTCCATCACACATAACGGTGACTTGGGAAGGCAAAACCCCATCACTCTGAACGTCCCCCCTTCCTCCTTCTTCCCCCAGCTTTACATGCTCAGCCTGACGCCATACGGTGTGGGACATCCTTGGGTCAGTTGGGGTCAGCTGTCCTGGCCGTGTGCCCCCCAACTCCTTGTGCCCCCCAGCCTGCTCGCTGGTGGGGTGGGGTGAGAGGCAGAAAAGGCCTTGGCTCTGTGTAAGCACTGCTCAGCAGGAACGAAACATCCCTGTGTTATCAGCACTCTTTCCAGCACAAATCTGAAACATAGCCCCATGCTAGCTACTATGGAGAAAATTAACTCTATCCCAGCCAAAACCAGCACATGCCGGATTTTACAATCTAATAAATGGATATAATGCCATGTAAACAAGCTGTGTAAATATATATGCAGAGCCATGCTTTTTACAGGGATTTTTTTTAACAAAAGAACTTCTTCCACAGAAGTGGTATTCTCAGGAAATAATTATAATTTGCACAGTGTTATGCATTAGCATGCTAAATGATATTGCTAGGTCTGAATTTACTGTCAGCAGGTTACATATTTTAAGTACTGTGCTTTGCTCAAAACAAAACCCCCAAAATATTTACTGACCTTTGTTGCTACAAAAATCCAGTTGTCAGGCCAGAAAGAACGGCTGACATCATATTAATCTGATCAGAAATCTATTAAATGCCCAGTATATCTTTTTATCTAGTCCTTGGAAAAAAATTGTCAAATTGACAGATGTCATTCAGGGCCCTGATCCAGCACAACTCTATTTTTACCAGGCTGAATGGTGAGAAGAAACACATGTATAATCAGTACAAAAGGATCGGGGGGAGAGTACAATTGTAGCAGAAATAGTAGTAAGATAAATTTCTATCTGTTGGGCCTGTCAGTATTTGCTGCTTCAGTGGAAATAATTTTTGAGGCTGGGTTCTCTCTCCGTCAACATGGAAAACTTGCATGCTGGAAGGAATTCATTTGGCTTGTCTGCTCACTGCTGCGTGTGGCCAGAGTCGATTCCCATGACAAAACCTGGACACAACTCTGTGACAGCGCGAGTCTTATCTTGACTGTGCGTCACTCCACCTAGAGTGAAAGCTGCCTATAAACCAGTCAAAAGTGCAACTAAATCCAGCTGAAGAGATAGGCTTTTCTATAACTGCCATTTCCCATCTAATGCTTTTTAACTACGGGTAGTAATACAAGATGACTGATGCAACTCAATACTGATGACTGATGCAACTCAGTACTTTCTCCCATTCATGGCACAAAGCCAAAGTGAGCTTCCGTAACAGAACCTAAAAATGACTCTGTAACACGCCAAATGCCAAAAGACTAACTTTGTACATAGCTTACAAAATAAGAAATGTTAGCAAAATGAGACGTGAATATTGATTACAATTATAAATTATTACAATTAATTGCAATTATACATCAGTAGTTTCTCTGCCCTTCCCCAGAAGGCCAGCTTGCTTACTGAACATTTTCAGGAAAGTTTACCACATCAAGCCCATGGAGGCTGTGAAGATGCCTTCCTAGCAGCAGCACGAGGGGATAAACACTTCATTAGCAGCATATTTACTTGTAGAAGGCATCACTCTGCTATTCGGTGCAGCCATCTTTCTCCCATTGACTTTTCAGACAGATTACTGATAACTCACCTAATGTTATGACAGAGTCAAGCTTGTTTCTTCAGTTTCCACATCATTTTAAGCATCCCAGCTAAAGCCTGCAATGGACCATCTCTCCACTTACAGAAGTGAAGACACAAGCACTCAGAGTCCAGCTGCTTTGCTGCTCGTCTTCATAACCACAGCAGCTTCCTGTGTGTCAAAAATATGCCCTCTTTATTCCCCTTTAAACTGATTTGCCGGTCCTAAGATACCCTTAAAACACACTTTTATTCACTGTAGATCAAGAATCTAATACTTATTCCTTTGCTTCTCTCTAATTAGAATGAGAACAGACACGATCCATATAGCCCCTGCTGCCTACATGGGTAGTGATGTATCGTACCAGAGACTCTGACCAGCCTTAAATGCAATGTATGGGAGGGTGCGAACGATGTTTGTGGTTTGCTATACTAGTTTTTTAAGCAAAGATACTGCAAACTCAGACAAAATTATTTGAAGTATGTGATTAAGCAGAGTTCTGATCAACTCACTCACAGGACAAGACAAAAAGGACTTGAAGGTCTGGAAAGGGAGGTGTAATATTACAACCTTGGAAAGCAGAAATGCAGAGAGCTGGCAACTGCATCATTGTATGCACCAAAGCATGGAAGCATGAGCATTTCACACCCATCCAAGCCCTGGTTGCTAATGTGAATTGGACGTGTTCCACGTGTATTTCACCTGTAGCCTTTTCAAACGTGGGTCAAAGTGATCTCAGAAATGCATAGGCCATTCATTTTACAGATCATTATTTTAGCTACGGATTAATTAATTGCTACCAGGAATGGTTTAAATCCTCCTTATTCAGAAGGGATAAATCCTGGAGAGGTAGGAAAAAACTCCACTGAAGTGTTCAGCTGGTTGGAGGATTCACATTGTAGAAGCTGTGAACAGTCAAAGTGTGTAAGGTAAATGGGAAGTGTTTGCCAGTGTCAGTATGAAGAAGACAGATAAGCAGGAGGATATAAACTGTGACAGGCAGATGATCTACTACCCTTCATTAAAGTAAACCGAGCCCATTGCCAGCGGTTCGTGATGCATCCTGGAGAAGAACCAGGGTTAAAAAGATGGAAAGAAAAGGGAAAAAAAGTCCTTCTTAAAATTAGGCTTATCTCTTCACACTGTATTTGATGTTATGACCCTTTCTAATGGTAACTTATATCAAATTTCATTTTAAAAAACAGCGACAGAGTTATGCAATTAGTCCTGGCTTTCTGCAGTAAAAAAAAAAAATCATAATTCGCCTACTTTCCATTAAAATCCCTCCTTCCAAGCAGTATTAAGTCACTGTGAAGACCATAAGCACATACGCATGGAAATTCTTTTAGTCACCTGGATGTCTTTGCTATCATCATGCCTAAGTATGAAGCCTGATTATTATTTTGATTTGTTTTGTTTTTCTCTTTTTCCTTTAGATGAAGATTATTCTTACGGGTGCCTAATCTTTAGTCTTTACCTTCCAACAGACAAAGAATAACAAACAGTTATAGGAAAGTGCTCTAAATATGGGGTTTTTTTAACAGCTAGGAAGAAAAGATAGTTTGGAAACCAAAATATCCTGGAGGCGCTTTCTCCATCCATAGTATATTTGATAAATTGACCTTTGCTTCAAGGCCAGGCATTCAGCTTCGTTAGTATAATGATCCTTAGTATTCTCTTCCCAAACTTAGATAATTTGAATGCAAAATAAGTTTTATGAAATGTAGCTATTAATAGTGTCAATAAATTTTAAGTTGTGATTACATATCACTTACAGTAATGCTATCCTCTCTACTGTAGATCAAAATATATTTATTCAGCATTCTTAAGATCAAATATTCTTTCTCTTTGCTTGAGAAGAACAATCCAGTGTGCTGTCGAGTACCAAGGTGACTCGAAAGTTTTTCTAGTGTATAATCCCCTTTTATATTCTGTATTATGTATGAACTCAAAGACAAAATATCTGCATTATCTTAAATAAACTAGGTAAAATGTATTTCAAAAAGTTTCTTGAGTCAAAATGTAGCAAATCATTGTATGTATTTTCCATATTTGTATAGGTTTCATTATATTCTCATTCTAAGTTACTCTTAAGTCTCTTTCATATTTAAAAAATGAACTACACACCTATCATGCAAAATGTAAAGAAGTATGTTCAACTAGTTCAAATTAGATATACAGTAAAAATACACTTCCAAAGAAATATCATTTCCATTTTTGTTCATGTTTTTAACAGAATTTCAGACTAATACATCAAATGTGGAACTGTACAAGTATGTGAAGAAACATTAGGATTGCAGTAGTAAAAAAATGTACAGCATTCAAAACCAACAAGCTCTAAACAACCAAACAATACCACAGGATTGAAACAATCATGGGGACAACATAGGTCATTGGAGCCAGTGAGTGAATCCTAATGCACCTACATAAAGACCCTACGTAGAATATTGTCTCTTATTTATATGCAAAATCCCTGATTTGATTAAACCGGACAATTTCTTTAATTGTCTCTTATAGGTTTTAGATAAGATTAACACGAGAGTATTCCCCTTCATAAATGTCAGTTATTTGAAAAGGCAATATTGAGAATTGATTTGAAAGGTATTTCCATCCGTGTGGATTCAGGTAGTTAAAATACAAGATCACAAATAATAGCACTGCAATTTTAAAGAACCATTTGAATTGTTAGCCGCTACATTTGCCGTAACACTTAAGAATTCAGGATTCAGTTTTTTGAAACTGTTTACAGGTTAATACACAGGGGTTTTAATTATGGGCTGTATCCATTTAACAGTGGACCAACATTGCCTTTTAAATTAAGAAAAGATCCAGCTAAGCATGTCAAAAAAAATAAAATCTCCAAGGTGATTGACAATGAACAAAACATTACATACAGCAGAATCTCTGTGTCTGAACATCTTTGAAAGGCGGATATGTACTCTTTTATAGTCCATTAACCAGCACAGTTTCCTTATTAGACATTTATATTACGAGGAAAAATGTCTTGGACAAACCTGTAACAGTTATTAATTCAACCCAAATTATCTTTCTTAATGTTTCATCATTGTGCATAAACTTAATGAACTATGCTAGCCTATTGGTTTTAGTGACCAGAATGTAATCCCTTTCACAGCTCTTAGATAGTTATGGTATTTTCAGACTATCTTGCTTTTCAGATAACTCACCTGTGGGTTTCTTTAAGCTGAGGTGTAAAAAAGGTTAATAAATGACCTAATTATGTCAGCATTTCTATCCCACAGTCCTCACACTCTGAGATCTCTCACTGATCTCGATAGGAATTTGGCTTGCACAAGAACGGCAAATTCTCAGCTGAGAAAGCTGAATAAATGTAGCGCTTTTGAAACCAAAACACTGTTACGAAAGAGCCTGGCCTACTAAATCATCTTCAATGCACTGAAAAGGGCAAAGAACACGAATCTTGGCACCTATCCTGCTGTTTGTTTGGAAAAATCTTTTAGCAATGTTGATCCAATGGGAACGATGGATTAGTTTTAGAGAGCTAGCCACATACAACCTAACATTTGACTGAAATAAACTGATTGTAACAGGTTTGAAAAGGAACAACCATATGCATCTTATGTACCACTCAAAATCTATAAAACTACTGGGCAAACAGCATAGTGTATACTCGTTCTTATACATATTTAAACTTTGCTGAGGTATTTCTTTAATTACAGAAAAGCATCTTTAAAAACAATAGGAAAAAACCTCAAAATATGAGCTATATTCTGCACAGATTTTTTCAGGAGAAGGAATTAAATGGTATTGAAAGGTCCGTAATCATTAAAGGAATAACCACTTTTATTAGTATTGATAATATCAATGTTCTTCCTTGGCTTTTTATTCCTTCAAAGCATTACAAAAAATGTAAGGCTGTGACTTTATAAAACAGAATTTTCCCTTGACTTTGCCCACCAGTGTTGTAAAATAACCTGAAATAGTTCTGTCTTTTTCCTAGGGAAAATATTACCCAGTGCCCACCTCTGTAATGGACTGATTGTGGCCACACAGCTGTCGGATGACCCGCTGCCTCCTCCGTGAAATGGGACAAGCCATCTCTTGCACAAAAGCAAGATTGTTTTCATAAATGCTAGCTGAAGTCTAATTTCTTTCACGCAGCAAAATTAAGTATAGTTTGTCTGTTTGAATTTTAACGTTATCTGATAATTTCTACCTGCATCTAACAGTTATTTGTTTCTCTATAATGAAGATACCTAGACTGTTGTACAAGCTGGATTTCTCACCCATACATACTTCAGGAACAGGAGGAATGTATACATCATATTTAGAGTTTATCCTAGGCAGATACTCTGTTTGAAGTGCAGTTTTCTAATCCTTTTAAATACAATCAGCCTATCTTGATTGTGACACTAATGTTAAACGTAACTGCAGCCATTACCAAGTAGTTTCCATAAGTGGTTTTATTACTGGTTAGATTTTACAAATTCTGGTATTCGAACAGACTTCGACCTTAAAATTCTAAAACAACAAAGCAACCAATGAAAGGCTTAGGACTATTCAAAGTAACAAACTCTTAACATTTTTGCCCTGGTCATAAATATACAGAGAGAAAAAGAGAGAAGTAGACATGGAATCCAAAGAATGTAGATAAAACAGTATATAAGGCACATGGCAGTCTTTGAAAATACAGAAGCTTTAGCCAACTTAAATTAATTGCTGTTTCCCTTGCTCAGTCCACAAAACTGTACAGTTACACAAATGTTGTGTTGCAATAGATCTTCCAAGTTATTCTTCAGTCCATACTCCGTAATACCAGAACACTACATTTCCTTCTGTTTTTTAGGAGAGATCCTAATTGTGGTTAGTCAGTTGCTCAAAGCCTCTATTAAAATACACTTGGAATTTCAACTAAGAATAATTTCTTTTTTAAAGAAATTATTAAGAAAGAGTCATCAGAAAAGATTTGTAAGAGTTGTCTGTGAAGGACTTCGAGATTCATGAACCTCAAGACTTCCGGGCACTGACGTCAAGACAGATGTCACAGTAGGCATAGTAGGATTAGTCAAGTCCGTTAAAGTAGTGGGAGTGCTGGATGGACTCATGGAGGCATTGGATATTTCTGAGGCAGGACCTGATGGGGTCCCTGCTTGGAGTGTTGAGTCTGAAGTCTTATCCACCCCTGTGTTTTCTTGACGTAAGAGGTTCCGTCTGAATTTGGCTCGAGCATTTTGAAACCAAACCTGAAATAGTTTAATATAACAGGGTAGCATTTAAAGAGCTGCAGTGTTTAAAAAAGCAAAAGCATACTCACAAATTCACCAACACTTGAATTGAGGAAGATGTTTTTACTGGTAACATGTTAGAAAAGTAGCCCCAGTCATGCGAAGTGTCCT